>JAQFYT010003621.1:0-10410 GCA_034694925.1 Ceratophysella denticulata | reverse complement strand
GTATTACCGGAAGAGAGTTAATTAGAGTTTTACGTGTAATCAGCATGGACCAAAACAACGTGCTAAAGAGCCTTAAGGAGATGAAATCAACCACAACTACAGCCTCCCTCAGCTTCAGCTCTCACTATGAATACAAATGAGCCTGGAATTTCAAGAGAGAGAGCCTCAACTGAGAGGATTGAAACTCTTCAAAACAAGGACACATTCTTTCACCCACTCAAAACAAAGCATAGGGAAACCAATCTAGACTTCATTCCAAAACCATAGACTCAATTTCTTGGAGCTTCACGCCAAGCTTCGGTATTCTTCTGGTTTGGAATTTAACCGGAATTAAATGCAAACTTTAAACTTCAGTTAGTTTTACATTGTGTAATAAGCAAATGAATTTCGTTGCACGTTCATAAGCCAGGAGAAAGTGAAAGTGTGGGACAACTGGGCCTTCCTGAACTTCCTGCAGAGAAAAGACTGAATTGCTAATGAGGATGGGGAGCCAATGATAAGGACGGCATACAGAAGGCATTTTGGAATTTATTCAGAATTCAAAGGGGCTGAAATTCTCCACGACATGCTTCGTGGTTCCACGCTAGTTGGTCCTGGACGAGATTCCATTTGAACCAGTAACCAGACAATATAGAGGAAATTTGTGTAAACGCCGAGATAAGCTTTGTTTGAATAAAAATATGCTTCCATATTGACTGTTTCACATGAGAGTTCAGTTTACAGAAAACCAAAACGACGAGGAGCTAATGACGTGACCCCTTTACTGGTACGCCGAGTCGGCAGCTGCCTCTCACGTGTTTGTGAATGCATACGATCTGGAGTGACATGGCTGTCCACATGGTGGCAGGAATATTATGCTAATGGGATTTACTTAGGCGACAGCTCACTCCACATCTCCTGCCACACTCAATTCCAGCTCCTGGTTCCTGCCTGATTGAAACACTCAAGCTTGAGAGACTGTGATCTTGAGTACGAGAATAGCGGAGAAAGTGAATAGCCTGATATTTAGCGTGAGTAACGGTAACGCGGCAATTCCGTAGCGCAGGGAGTACGTTATCATTTAACATAAGTGTATTTCTCATGTCTACCTACCTTTCGGATTTTATCCGGACAAAGCATATTTTATTCAATAAATAGTTATGGATTTTAGGAACTCTATTTTAAGTTTTTCAATTTATTTCATTGTCGTTTGAAAGTTTCATAAATATCGAAATAAATATGAAGCTATACAAGCAGTCAGTTTGCTAACCCAGTGACTCTCCATTGCTGGATCAGAGAGATTAATTGAGATTGTGGTAGGTAACTGGTTCAAATACGATTTCGAATAATGAAATCGCCGAACTATTACTGTAAGAAATATTAAATATGGTTTTTGTTCAATGAACTGATCAGTTGATATTATACATATATTGTGGAAGCGGAAATAAACAGTTGTATAAAAAAGTTATTACGTGGACAAAAAAAAATCAGTTGATAAAGTACCGTCTCCTAGCTACTACCTTTTATACTACAGTTACACTAAGTAATGATTACCTGAAAGGACGTGGATGGCGAAGTATAATTAGAAAATTTTAAGGCCTCAGAATCGGAATCGTAATTCGAAATATTACAAAAAATTATTTTAAACTGTGACAAGTGACAAGTACAGATACAGTTAGACAATTGCCCCGACCTAGTTATAAAATCAGTTCAATGTGTACTCACCTCAATGGAACAAGCCAGGAATGAAGACCTGTCATAAGCCTTGGTCATGATTTTGAATAAATTCGCTGGCCCACCCTGAACTTCGTACATCTCCGTTACACCGCCAGTGAAATCCTCTAGTGCTTCACAAGTAGTTCCACCTTTCAGGGCTTCATACGAACCATGCAACCTGAAACCAAGACAAATTAATAAAATTCAAAGGAAATCGTAGAATTCCAAATGTCCCAGAAAATCAGTTTGTTCACCGGAACAGAACGTTCTCTCCGAAGCAGTATTAAAATCTAACGAAACGACGAAGACAGGAAGGTATAGCTATACAAAATACCAGTGTCACCAGGAAACGAACGAGTTAACGAGCCAGAGACTCCGGAAAAGTAGCTACTTTCTGGAACGCAAACCCCGTGACCATAAAAGCTCCACACGACCAAATTCCTTGAAAACTTTATGTCAAGTCTCCCAGTAAATAGTTTAAAGGTAATTGTAAATTTATATAACCCTCCTAAAGGGACAAGGGACAAAAATGTTGAGGTCGAGACTACAAAAACGTCCGTTGACGCAAGTCCAACCCAAGACGACCCTTTCTGCCATAAAAACCCCAATTACTTTCCTAATCGTGAGCTAGAGGAGCTGTAACAGAAAAGGGACACAAGGTATAGGCCTAAATTCACTGAAAATTGGAACTGATTCTCTGGCTGACTTTCTCAGACTTTCTCCAAAGAGAAAGTTGTTCTATGCTGTATATCTGACGTAAATGCAGAGGAGAAACTAGACGTATCTTATAAACATTAAATGAGAGACGTAAATTTTTCTCACCTCCGTATAATAAAATTGTATGCGAATGCGCCTGCAGGCAGGCCGAATTACAAAGTTGTAGCCTCTTAAGGTTGTATTTTAGATTTGAAATTGATTTCCGCATTAACTTTAGTAATTATATTACGACCTTATGCTTATGAGCAATGCAATTCGTCATTGGAAAGATATATTCAAGATTAATTAATCGATTAATACTTGTATTTTAGATTTAGACCAGAATAGTCTACAGGAATGCTGTCCGTCCGTCAATTTGAAATTTGTATAAAAATTTTAAGGCTAAAAAAAAACTTGTACTTACTTGGCATATGCTTTTTCCAGTAGAGCACTCCAAAACTCATTTTTATCCTCGGAGTGCATGAAGAGGAGTTTTCCACGGTAGTCCGTAGGGAGACGGTCATCCACAACAACATCCACCCATTTCCCGTATTGCCAAAACCTGTCACGTCCAAAAACTCACATTATGAAACAAGGAAGCCTTACATCTCGACACTAACGTCATCCTCCCCGCATCTGACGTTCCCGTGTTTTCATATATTTCTCTTGGACGTGATGCCGCCACACAATTCCATAAAAGTTGTTACATACAGAGCTAAGAGCTGCATGCTACAAACCAAACTTTTTATACTGCGGTTTTGAATTTTGAAAGCTCCAACGAGGCATATCGTGAATGACGTAAGCGCCATTTAAAAATTTTACAACAAGAATTATTAAGTAGATTTGCTCTCATAATGAAAAAGATGACTGCTTTCTTGAAACTTCTTTTTCAATATCTTATTCTAATGATTTTTAAACGCTTCGGCGTCACAATTCAACGCTCTTATTAGTACATATGGCACTAATATATTTTCGCTTTAATCCCAAATCGTTGGCAGATTCACTCTAAAAAAGCTTGGGGCTGATGATTCCGGTGTATTTATTTCGCTTTCTAAGGACTATTAGCCATACCATTACCATACACAATACGTTTTTGTGTTCCTGAATGTTCTCTCTAATAAGTATACATAGTGCTTACAAATGTTCGCCTTAATGAGCATCGCGGTAATAAAATGTTTATTTTGCTACATTTGAGCTTCGTATCAATTATTTTTGTCCCTGCGTGCTGCGAAAAAAGTAATACGACCTTAACGAAGGCGTTTGTCGCTAAAATCATGTCTAGTCTAGTTCCTTAGTCCCATATGAGCTTATACGAGCGTCGATCGGTATATTTTGAGACTTTGAAGTCTCATAATGTTATATACCGCTACCCATCTCATCACCACATCAGAGAACTTTGGACACACACGTACAGAGTCCAGAGACGCAAGCAGTCTCAAAAGTGAAAATTGAAAGCCTTGGTTGTCCATGCTGATAAGAGGAGTGGGTCGGCTGGGAGAGAAATCTTCAATCTATCTTCCCCATTCGAAATGTAATTTCCAATTTAAAATTTGAAACACGTTCGGGGCGTCTATTGGGGAGGGGACAAGGGATTCCGTTCATTTTCAGCCTAAGTGCCTCGTTTGGAGGAACCAACGTCACCCCAGACCAGGTCAGGAGAGAAAGCAGACGAGAAAGTCGCCCAGTAATCTTCCAGCTTATCTTGGGCAGATTCCAGGGTTTTTTTTCGTGGGAAATCTTGCACTACTGGCTTACAAAACTTTTGGCCCGCTGCCTTTGGCTTACATCGAATTTGATTTAGGAAAAACTTTTATTTGTGCAAGATTTAATACATATTTAGTAGGTAGTCGAAAAGCTCTCGAATTCAAGCTGGGTTTGTTCAAATGTTTTCATGCCGATTGTACGTGAGTTTTCTCGTCAAAACGGTAGTAGAGCACACACTAAAATGACACCTATCAATTACCGTTGTTGAATAATGTGGATAGCTTTATATTTGCCTTTCATGACCCGGAACTTTTTTCGGTGAAAAAATTTTCGGTTGCCGTCAAACAAAGGGTCAGTCAAGCTTCCCTGACTTGAGCTTAAGTTAAACTTATTTTTTGGTTTAACAGAATGCAAAGAATTGGGCGTGAGCAGAAGCTGAGACGACGGAAGGAGGATTATGATTATAATACTTAGAAAAAAGTCCGACCACGTCTTAGCCTTCATCCATCCGAACTTTTGAGATATATTTCTCGGTGCTAAGTTAAGTACTTTCTTTCCACACACACAGACACAGCCAGGGGTACATTAAACCGGTGAAAGTATAAAGCAGGGCCAGGCCAGGACCAAGGCAGGAAAATTCAATTTTCTTTCCCGGTGAAAACCTTGACGAAGACGAAATGTGCTCTAAAAAGTTAAGCCCGTGTATTCCATGAAATTTATGCACACAAGGAAATGTACAATGTGCAATGTACAGCTTCGGGGCTTTAGCTCAGCAGCGCATATGCATAATCCCTCGAAGGAGCGGAGAGCGTATTACACAAGGGTGAAATGTCAGGCATTAAACAGCAGGGTATCCCAGAAATTTGACAAGAATGAAAAAAAATATCTTTGTGTGAGGCTCCCTGGCCTAGCTACATGGAGATAATAAAATTCTACAAGTTGGAGTATCGTAAATCTCGAAGTACTACAAACTACTACGTATCCCAAGAACAAATGTATCAAATATTTCTACCTTTAAACCGTGTCAAAATTTCAATATGATTCTATTTAATTTAGCTATTGCTGATATTATGAGCAGCCCTCAACTAACCTATACCGATGTTATTATATTCCCTCAAATAAACCGAATCGAACTTTAAATACACGGCGTCAGAGCGAGCAAGATTTCGTAGAGTACAAGTCATTAGCAAGCATCATCATCAAAGCGCGGAAAAAGAAATTAGTTTCTTACCGGAAATGGAAAACCCCGCAGTAGTCCTTTTCAAAAGTGTTTTCTTGCGGAACGACTTGATAGAAAGTCTGTTCATTCAACGTTAAATTAGCCACGGCGGCAAGAAGCCAACAGTCCCCTGTGCACCACAAACGGAAAGAAAATAAAGAAAACGAGTCAGACTTTCTTCCTATCTCCGCTACTAACAACCACACCATCATAATCACCGGCAGTTCTACAAAGAATTCCTATTCCACGCTTCCTCGCTTCCAAATACTCATTTCATTACTTAGAACCAGGGTTGGGCGGTAACGCCAAAAAATCAATGTTTTTAAAGATCTGAATCTACGGGTCAAAAAATCAAAATTTTGGCAACAAGGTATGCGTTGAATTAGGCAAAACCTCGCCGTGGTGACGAAAATATGATTTTTCTGGTTTTGAAAAAAAAAAGTTTTGCCGAATTCTCCGCATACATTTGGCACGGATTTTCTTTTTACCACGGTGCGTTTTAGCCAAAATAACAGGGGATCAATACAAAATTGAATTACCCATAAACTAGGATTTTGTGACGATATTTTAATTTTGTCTTGGGACTCGGATCTGTTCAACACCAGCGGTCAAATAACATTGATGGATTAAAATTTAATAACAGTTTAACGCGTCTCAGGCTAAAACGACGCCGCTAAACTAAAAAAAGATTTTATTTAATTATAAAAAAATTAAATACAGTTAAAAAGGTGTGGTGTACGTGTGCTCCCGTTGCGTTTCCAACTTCCGTTTGCAATTCTGCAACCTTATTTAGCATCCACGACAGCCAGCACCTTAGCTCGCACTTCAAATGTTTCGTTAATGGAAACCAGGAAGTCATTAGCCATTCCAGGGAATTTGAGGTTCTGATCATTTCGAAAACGTTAGGCTTCTGTTCGATGCGAATAAGGTGGGAAGTAGAACATCCGCCACCCCACCAACACCTCCATCATTTCGTGGGTTTCGAAATTCGTAAATGCAATATAGTTTTAGGAATCTAGCGTCTAGTATAAACTATCTATACATACGTTTCTGTACAATGGATTAATTTACACATTAATTTTGTACTTTTGGCAAAATAAACTTGTTTTTCTGGTCCATTAAATATTACATCGTGCTAATCAAGAACGAAGTAGACAAATGGTTCCAAATTCCAACGTTGAGATCAGATCGCTTAATTAAAACTACCTACCAAGCAACTCAATTTGAGAGTGTAGTAGCGTGCGTTATGGGTTTGGGATGCTAATTTCAGACGTTCCCCAGTACCCAAGTAATTCACTTATGTGGTGCTTGGCTTAGGCTTTGATTAACATATTATTCCAATTAGTGAGGCTATAAATTAATTATCCCCGGTTGGAATACCCGTGCACTGAAACCGCAAGCAGTCCCATTGCATTGGTTCTAACGCTTATGTGGGCGCAAATACTGGAATCTGAATATGGTATATATGTGTTGTATCTGTATGTAGGTACTTTGTACGGGCTCAAAAATATTTGATCTGGAACAAATGTATTTGTACTGATGGAAATGCAATTATTATTGTTCCAGAATAAGCGCATTTGAACCGGAACAAATATGTTTGTACTATCAGAGCGAATACATTTGTGTTGAAACAAATTCATTGGTATTACTAAGGGCACATGTCCACCAGATTGTCCAAATTCAAATGGATACCTTAGCATATGAACGCGTGTGAATAGAGTAAGCAAGGACTTACCGAGTTCTCCCTGCTTGACATCAAACCTGGAGGCACCTTCCACGAAGAATTGAGGTGAAGACGCGATTTCCTGAAAGACAAATATAAAAATAAATAGAAGACTGAGTGCATAAGACATTGGAACTCACTTCAGAGTTCTCAAATCGACACTGTCGAACCACTTAGGTTTTTCCCCGGACGAGCAGACAGCATCTGTTCCTGCCTGTCGAAGCTTTTCCTAGTACCTACAATTTGTAATGCTCTCATAAGCTGATTTTCAATTCTCTCACTTTACTCGAGAACAATGGCCCTTCATTCTTCATATACCTACACGAAGCAGGCGAGAATGGAAAATGTAGCAGAATTGCTCAAGTAAATCGTTCTACGAAAATTCAGTAGGCATCAGCAAACATTTCGGCCTAAATGGGCTATGACATTAATTATTTGCCAGTAGCTTTTATTTTGATGAACAATTATAAATAATATATAAATACTAACAGTTCGTCACAGCAGATTGCAGCGGAGAGAAGACCTAACGTAACAGAACTGTTTATATTGCCTACAAAATGGTCGAAAATGTCTCTGCAACATCCCAGCTTGAGTTTCCTTAAATGTCGTGTACACAAACACGTATATCCTTATCAATATTATCAATATGATTGGTAAAATTAATTATCTCGTGTGGAATTGACGAAGGCTAAGAAAGTTGTAGAATGGAAATGATTCGGATCTCTTACTTCACTTTCTCTTTCTTTATTTCCACTTGAGTCCGTATCCGTATGCAGGCGTTCCGTTCCTCACTGCTGCTGGGCTCCCATCCCATAACCCTCAAAGTAAATCTCATTATGCCCTCAGCTCAACTTTCACTCCCACTCCATTAGGCAACCAGCACTTTTCTCTCCGCTCGCTCCGTTCACTCTCAACTTTTACCGAAAAATACTCCGGTTACGGAACCGGCCGAATTTCATCCAAGGCATCTCAACCCTAAGACACCCTAGCTTCTGGCTTCCTTCCCAGCTAATAAATTCAACTAATAGGCCCACTTACAGACATTCAGTGCTTCCAGAGGAACACTGCCTAATAAATACTGAATAATTCACCTAATGCACCCATCAACTCTGATGCTGGGAGCTGGGTGCTGAATTACAGTAGGTATGCAGTATCGGCTGCATTTACGAATTAGTTCGGCCTGCAATGGAATATTTATCCCCGTATTACAAAGTAACAGCGTACTAAACAAAGCATCACGGTCACGGTTCACGGTTAAAGACACATTTCCGAATAAGCATATAGCGGTGAAAACATTGCTACACGGCTCAACGCACATTTGCGAGAAAATATACCGCGCAAAACATAACTGAGTATAAAGACGAATATGCGAAGAAACATGGCATATACAAAATACAGATGCATGGATAACCGCAAGAAATATATCTTACAATACAAATGCGCGTTTGATCGAAGAAACAACAAACAAAACATATTACTTGGAGTACGTTCGGCTCGTTAGTTCAATTATATCACTCCTAACCTAACATAATCTAGGATAATATTAACACCTAACATGTTTTCTGACTCACAAAACCTATTTTCTGTTATTTTGTCGGATATCTTTAGCGCTTTATATACATGCATATATTTCCAGCTCTTAATGTTTTTCGTGCTATGTTTCTTCACAATATCACGATTATATGTATTTTGCACGATTGCTCAAGAGTGATTAAGGACCAATTTTGGAGAAAGCTGCTCTTTGCTTTGCTTTTGCTTGTACTTTATGAGCATTGAACCTTAAGCCAACATTGTTATTGAGCCCTACACGTGATTTTTGTTCGGACAAAGCCTCAACGTAGTCAAGAGAAAACCTTGTAGCTTGTACATACAGTACAAGTTACTGAAGCGGGTTAATTGATGGCCCAGGTTTCTTGAGACAAATGATGTTCGTGGAGAGATTGAGAACAAATGGGAGGATGAAGAAAGCCCGGAAGGAAGTATCTGAAAAACAAGTTTCCTTTCCCCTCCAACAAACAGGCAGGCAGAGGTACAAATTACAAAATCTTGATCTACGGTCTTCTGCACAATCCACAACCATACGAGTAGAAAGGACTAACGATAAGTAACGGAACGGCTCGTTTCCTGCGTTGAGGTGCATGGCTTACTTAAGGTTGTATTACACTTTTGGAACTGGCGGTAAATCGACAATTTTAGCAGCTAAACGCTTCAAATTTTAAATTCATATCAATGCCATGTACTCCAGCCATACAATACTTCATCATAAACCAATTCATGAGATATGTGCCCATGTGTTAGCACTAACATTAATGCAATTGACAAAACAGTCTTAAAGAACGGCTACTATTATATCTACTACAAGGTATTAGGACTTACATGTGGTCTTTTCCAAGTAAGTGGCCTCTGAGAAGATCGACTGAAGAACACCGTGGCATCTTCAGCCGGAAACTGATCATCCTCAAATAGAACTCCGGCTGCCAGACACTTGGCTTTGATTTTCTCATAGTCCTGAACTTCCTCACTCCCCCTCGGCCGGAAACCACTCCCACGCTCACCGATCTGAAACATTGATATATAGATAAACACACATATAATAGAAATTTAGCAGAATTCGAACGAGAAAGTCCAGAGAAGGAGAAAATTCAATACGAATAGATAAAAAGACTTATTTAGGTAATTAGCCGAGGAATCAAAGTCTTAATTTTAACATAGATATTTCCAAGTAAATGTGACCATGTTTATGATAAATTGGTCAAAATCAGTTGTTTCACTGGTCAACTCAATTTAATTACAAGGAATTTAAGAGTATTGAATTCAGGACTCATCAACATAATGCTTAGTCCCGTTCAAGTGTAAATTTCTTGGTAGGTAATGCTTTCTTAGTATTGTACGTTTTCTCCAGGCTACAGGATTATAAATTTTCATAGAAAAGATTTCCGACGTACACAATAGAATCACTGAAGCATGCAGGAGAAAGCAAGGGAATTAGTAATATAATATATATACAGTATCTGACTCTGACTTCATAGTACTGAACATTGAATATTCATGTCCAACTGGAGAATAAGCCAGGTTTGGGCAAGTGAAAGTCAATGGTGCAGTGCTGATGCAATGGGATCTTTTGTCAATTCAACCTCGGCTTTTTGGACATACCTAACTTTAATCTACAGTAATTTAGAAACTATGACATGTAATTGGTGTAACTATTCCATATACATGTAACTGCACGAGACCACCAAAATACTGCATTTTACGACATAATTAATTGTCAACGTTATAAATTAATTAAATATAATTAAGTACGTACTTAGGTAGCTGACCTCGTGAAGGACCTTGGCAAACGGTTGTTTGAGGCCACGAAGGAGCCCCGCTC
>JAQFYT010003620.1:0-10410 GCA_034694925.1 Ceratophysella denticulata | reverse complement strand
TATGACTGAACTAAATACCGTGTGGGGTGTGGCTGAGGTTGTTAACTACCTATTTTAGATTTCATCATTCGAAGTAAGTCATGATTCTTAGCTGCACCCGTTGTTGTCATTCCCACAACCTTAGTTCGTTCCAGAAGTCTTCCATCACCGACACGCATAATGGAGTTCAGCTTCTTCTGAGCATCGATAAGCAGCTGGTCGGCACGTCCTGCCGCCTGAACTGTTAGAAGCCGTGCGCGTTCAACCACATGGAAGAATATAGCCCATTTCTGGGCTTGTGAATTTCCGAAACCGAAGAGCATAGGCTCTCCAGGATTTTGTGGCAGAATGTTGGAAACATCAGGTAAGTCGAGTTCACCTTTCTTGTAGGCAGAGCATATATTTTCTAAACAATCACGACGGTTTTCCAGGGTGCGTATAGTTTTACGAAGCTTCTCCAATTCGGTACTTTTACTTGCCGGTGGCATATTTTTATATGCCTGAAGTATTCCTAATTCAGAGCTTTTCGTTTTGATCAACTTGTTACATTCATGGATGGATGAGGAAGGCAAGTAATTCTGACTGGTCGGTATCAATTCACTTCTTCCATTTCTTTCCGCCTTCTGTGCTTCGTAGTAGTACAAGTCGTCATCTACGATTCGGTGTTCTAGCAGTTCGTCCAAATCGTAGTCTTCATCATCCGATTCATGAGCTTGGTTCGTAACAGCGACAGCGGTAGGTTTTCTCAATGGCAAGGATGGTTTCTGTGGAACTGATCGGACTTTAAACCAACGTCTCAGTAGTAAATCCGAATTAAACTTTGTATCCTCGAAAGTATCATTCGTTAGTCCCAGCCAAGTATCTGACATCAGAAGTCGCCAGACATTTTCCGGGAACTCGTTTTTCAATTTGTCCCAAATACACAGACTTTCAAAATTAATCACACCTGTGTAAAGAGAGAGAAACCACAGTAGATATATAGCACGAACATGCATATATTTGGTACGCTGACGATTTCGCGTTGATAATAATTCTGAATGCCTTGAATGAATAAGTACCTTTTAGGTTACCCAGTTCCAGGAGTTCACCCATAACAGAGGCCCTTGTTGCTTCACAATTCCTAACAGCGCTCACTGCTTCGAATTTTGATGCGGCTACTGCTTTATCATTTAATCCAAGTATTCCAGCCATCTTCCGTCGACGGAACAAACTGAACCCATCTAATACTTCCGATTTGCTCCTACCTCCAACACGAATCATGGCAGGATCTTCATTTGGCTCAAGTTTCTTCAGTACGTGAAAAATACCTTCCAAAAATTGGTCCAACGCGTGATTTGTGTAACATACCACAAGGATTGGTCCCTTCCTCTCATTCCACCAAATGTCCAAGTTACTTAGAAATACTTCCGCAACTTTGAGGCCTGCAAAATGAAAAGCATTTTAAGAAAAATGATCAACATTTAAACGAAATCAGGTAGGGAATAATGAAGATAAGAATAAATCATGAATCATAATATCTTTACCTAAGTATGTTTTTCCAGTACCAGGTGGCCCCTGAATAATTGCAAACTCGTTGGTTAGAGCAGCATGAAATGCCTCAAACTGAGTTGGATCGAGCCTCAACTGTTTTGCATTCGGCCATGAACCCATCAGGGGTGAGAAATAGTTTCCGTCGATCTGCATCTGGTGCTGCGTTAAGTCAAGATATTTCGGAGGTCCCACTTGTGGAGATGCTTTGATAATAAACTTAGACAATGGAAAAGTGTCAAGTTCAATAGTCTTCAAGATATCAAGCGTGTGTCTATACAAAAAGTCGAATATATGTATTATGATTTCAATATTTGCAATTGCTGATTTTGAATCATATTAGTTTCCGTGAGCCACAGACAACAGAGAGAATCACTCAAGTTATGAATTCGGTAACAAAATCTAAAATTTGAAAAATAATTTCTCCAACACGTAATGGTAAATATACTAGTGCGCGCACTACGAAACAGACGTAAGAGTGACCACGACGCGACAGCCTAAACTTAATACATAACTATTAGCTCGGACACTCGCGTAACGAGTCGAAATCAACCACACAGCCAAGAGAAGTTGCAGTAAGGTGTAAGGTAAAAAACGTACCTGTAAGCTTCGAAATAAACTTCGCATTCCACCAAAAGAAACTCTTCTTTAGCTAACAAGTCTGGTTTCAATCCTTCCCATGATACTCCGAAGACACCCTTCTTCAACTGATCGACCTCACGACGTGCCACAACCGCAAAATATGGGGTGACAAAATTATCGGATGTTAGAACCAGAAGAGAACCCTGAAGCAACCGCTTTGACGTTTCCCATTTCACACGTTTATACAAACTTTCAGGAAGCTGCAAACTGAATGTGAAAGTGTCTTTAATAAGTTCAGCATTGCATATGGTGACTTCTGGATAAATGCGAACGTTTCCCATAGGCATTTTCCTCCTTTTTGATAAATATTCAGCTCTGAAAATTAAACACGTGCAACCGTGAAGATACTGTTGATATAGTGGAATTTTTTATTGATTCAAGTTTTGTTTACTTTACCTGTGTTTCATGAAATCCTGGATTCCCCTCTTCAGAGGGCTGACAAAATCCTCTCTGAGTAGACGATACTGGACATCCAGGTAATGATCCGCGTCTAAATATGCTCCTGTCTTCTTATTGGTTCTCAGAAACGGCTCTTCTGTAGACATGATTTCTTGAGGAGTTGGAATTACTGAAATTTCTCTGAAGTTTTCCGGGGGTGCCATTCCATGGAGCTTATCTTCCTCGTTAGGAGTGAACCCATATCTGTTGAAACGTTTTTTCTCTGCCTCTTTTTCTTTATCTTTCTTCACCAAGTCCTCAAGATTTGCCAACAGTTCTTGATAGTCCTGCTGAAGCTTCATCAGCAGTGTCTTATCTGAATCTGTTGTGCTGGGCATGATTAGCGAAGTTGCGACGACGCCAATAGCTCCAGGCAGAACTTTCTTAACAGAATCCAAAGCAGTTACTGGTAGTCGTAGAGTCATAAATGCAAACAATGTATGCAAATTTTTCAGAAGCCGTAGTTTTGATTGATCCACTTCCATCGGATTCCTGAAGGGAAACCATTAATAAGTTTCCTTTTAGACGGCAGATGGGCAACGCGAGAAAAATTTCAAACACTTTTCATCATTCTAAAAACTAACACATAAAATGACTTACCCGGATTTACGATTTCGACCTTCATCCGAATGAATCAGCAGTTTTCCAAGTTTTTCAATAACTTTCGAAATGAATGCATCTCCAAGAGTCCCAGTAATTATTTGAATTTGATTTGGTTTGAGAATTGTTTCCTGACAAACTTTCTCCGCCAATACGTGTATTATAAGAACAAACAAGTCATCAGTTCTGTTTGTCGTTGCATCTGAGATCATTTCGCTCCATTCTTCAAGATTTCGTCCTATGGCAAGTATAACTGTATCTGGTTCATCTTCAGTCCAAAACCCGTAGACACGCTTAAATCCAAATACTGGATACTTCCTAAAAAGTTATATGGATGTGATTATCTATTTAGGGCTCTGAAGCTTGATTTCATCGTATATGTTACATATGTTAAACCAAAGGATGTTTTACCCTAATCTGAACTGAAATGGCTTATTGTTAGAATTAGAACGTTAAATGTATTTCATTTTTTGTATTTACTTCAAGGTTAAAAGGTTCGAAGTTCAAGGTAAGATTGAAATTAAGTGCATAGATAAAAAAATACAGACATTAGAAGAACTGACAAGTACAAAATTCCGGCTTGATAAAACCATTCACGACAAGGTATACTTTCAAAAACATGATTTTTATGATGATGTACGTATTGTACGGACTGATTGAAAATTTTAAAATTCTTACGTATGACCTGTGATTGGATCGGACCTAGCCTATACAAGTGCATAAAAAATTACCTTTCTTGACGTTGTTGACGCCCATTTGCTGCATCTTCCCCGGCTGTGGTTTTCTCTGAGGGACCGTTATTAGTCCCCGCAAAGTTATTTCTTCGTGCATGTGGTGCTTGACCAGTAGCAGAATTGTTGGGGCAGTTTCGAGCAAGGTGACCAGCTTGACCGCATCGGAAACATGCATTTGAGTTTCCACGGGGAGACCCATGACCTCGCCGGTTACCCAGCATGGTTTAGTCGAGTAGTCGACCCTCACTTCTGGAAAAATATTATTAAAAAATAGAAATACTAAATTCAAAGAATTAGTCGTTATACGCATCATCAGAAAATTAAGGGTACGAAATACATATTTGCAAGCAGGTGCAAAGCGTTATTTTAATGTCTTTCCGCACTTGTGTCTTATATCCGAAAATCACGTACTTACTAGGTGGTTCAATGTGCAGGTGAATTTCACGGTGCAACAATATCTGTGATCTGTTCCCAGGATACCATTGCGGGCAGACAAAAAGAGGAAGAGGCTCTCGCCGCTGCTTCCTACCTGATGCGCGCGCGGTAGAAAAACTCCCATCGGCTCTAATTTCACTGCGGCCAAAAGTCGGGCCCCACCGTGCGGATTCACGAACTTCCCCTTCCCACGAGTGAGGGTTCTCCTGACTTTGAAAACAAATACTAGTACTAGACTAACACCATTGTTTATTGGTTATTTTGAACTAAATATTTCCTAATGTAATGTGGAATTGGCCATACCGAGTTGCACCGATCCTTGCATGGATCAAGACACTACGCATGTCACAAGTGTATTTTGATTTTGGAGCTTGGTACGGATCTCAATCATGACATGTCAATCAGACAACGTAGGTTAGCAATTTGCAAATGGTTGCTGGCTGGTAGGCAAATGAACCAAAATGGCCGCCGCGCATCCCCATTATACATTAGGGTGTCACTTGCCGCCATATGTTTTGAATCGCTACGCTAGCTCTACTAACCAAACCAATAAGTTAAGTTAGCTAACCCAGATTTTCGCACAGCCTTCCGGTTAATTCATTTGTCGTATCATTACACTGATTAGCTGAGCCGACTCACCCAACTCGTCGCTCTCGTAACTGGTTATATATCAGAGACTCGAAAATTAGAATTTTACACAATAATGCCAAATACTATTTGCTATTATGTATTACAGACCTAGAATTGGACAACGCCTTTTAGGAGTTAATCGTGTTAATCTGACTTACAACCAACGACAACGCATGAATGCCAAATGCTGAAATGGATGAAAGTGAAGTAGTGTACAAGGAGACAGGACACGCTTAACACGCAGATCCCGGCGGGTAATCGAAAGCATATACGCAACAGGTGACTGGGATAGTCAATGGACACAGGTACAGGGGGCACCAAACAAGATTATATACCACTGACAACTAACTGATGGATGGAGATGGGTAGGATAAAAAAAATGTAATGTCAAATGTCAAAGAGCAAAGAGATGGAAGTAGTTACCTACTGTTATACCTATGAAATTGTGCTACATTTCAGTTTCAGTGAGTCAGCCAGCGTTCGGTTGAGTTGAAGTGTTTTTCCAGCCGATTGCCAAAGCCACATCCACTACCACCGCACCACCGCCAAGAGTACAATAGTAGATGTACTGTAATGTAATATGTAATACAAAACACAGGCAAGCGTGTTATCTGCCTAAACTACAAACTAATCGATGTTTAGTTTTGCGCTATCAGCTATGCAATATTTAATGTTGCCTGGAATTCTTGAGTGTTGAGTGAGTGTGGAGAATTGAAGCACGAACAAAGCACGAACAAGCAACAAATGAAAAGGCTCCGGCTCGGCGCACTCAATCTGAATCTGAATCAGAACTCAAAAGAGACAGAGAGATGCATGATGTTGAGTTTACTGTAGACTTTGACTCTGCATTGTGCATTGTGCATGTGCAAAATTGTGCGTGTGTGGGTGAAGCGAAGGTCACTTGTTGCATTCATTTATACTCCTCACGTTTGGATGGCTTCTTACGCAGTTTCTTTATTATACTGCACGTACATTTATCTCAGACTCGGATCATAAGACCATCGCGTCGATCTATCGATTTTACGCAAAATACAATTTATTGTTATAAAATCCTAAATTATTCTATAAATTTTATTTTGATTCGGATGCCGTGGAATTTTGATTATTTCTAAATGGCGCACATGACGATGAGCCTTAACTAAATGAGGAGTGTACCCAATCCCGATGCGATCCCGCATACATAACATTCAGGATTCAGGTAATAAATGTCGCAATCCGGTGGGTATGGGTACCTATTGGGCATTCTTTCTACACGAATATTATTTCATCGTTTTTGAATGCAAATACGCCTCGAATAAAATTATATATTTATATAACGTAATTACAAATCAGTCTAATTTTATTATACAGAGTCATCCAATTAAACCGGTAGTAGGTACAATATATTTACTGTATATTTCAAATAACAGAATATACAGAACCATGCTATTGAAAACATTCATTGCAAAATTGATACTCTTGAATTGAACTCTAATCATAAAATACAGGCAATACATTTCAATCAGAACACCTGTATATGTTCAGTATTAACTTTCAGTTCCTGCAAGTAATTAATCATATCCTTTTCAA
This sequence comes from Ceratophysella denticulata, assembly GCA_034694925.1. Taxonomy (NCBI): domain Eukaryota; kingdom Metazoa; phylum Arthropoda; class Collembola; order Poduromorpha; family Hypogastruridae; genus Ceratophysella; species Ceratophysella denticulata. The sequence goes on along the minus strand of JAQFYT010003620.1, from coordinate 3,856 downwards.
ACGATTTCGTTCCACAAATTAGAAATTGGGAGACCAAAGGATTGGAAGAGATTTCTAAACTACATTTCTCTTTAATTTCATCCAAATTAAGTCGTTGGAACTTGGCTGGGATTCCATAAGGTGCTGTTGAAGTGGACTCTGAGGTCGATGGAGAGCTGAAGTAGTAAAACGCTTTAAAATTCCAGAATGACACCCATTCACTGAATTTGGTCCGCAAAAAGGCATCGTCAATACTTTTGCATGAAAACAATAACTTGATCCGAGTATCATCACACTCATTTTCCAAAATATTTTCAATTATTCGATACATCGGAGCAAATCCAGTTCCAGCAGCTAACATCACAATGGAATGAAAAGTGTTTGGCTTGTATTCGTAACGCTGACCGAAAGGACCCCTCATTTCTAAACATGACCCCACATTAACTTGGCTTAGTAATTGCGTCATTGACCCTTCAATGTAAATTTTTATCAGAATTTCAAATTGACAAGTCTCGAACGTTCTGTAGACTCGCAGCACCGTGTACTGACGCGAAAGTTGACCAATTTTTACCACAACATGCTGCCCAATCTCCACTGGAAAGTTCATCGGATCACATGAATTACACTCATTGTCCGCCGCTGGACTGGCGTCGAACCGGAATATTTTTATTGAATCGGCGGCATCATCCACAATGCCAATTACTTTAAAGGCCTTGTACTCATACGGCGTCATTCCTGGGTCTTCGTCAGTGTTATTTTCGAACTTCTCATTCTTGTATTTCGTAATTCCAATTCTTCGAATGGTCTCACATTCAAGTTCCCATTTAGTCAACTGTTTTTTATAAATATCAAAAACACATGGAGCACATCCAGTTCCGCAGCATTCAGAATCCAGTGGCTCAACAGGTTTTTCCGGTAAAAGAACATCTGCTGCATTACTTAGTTTTGCAACCGATTCACTTGCACTTGTGCTTGACATCATGGATAAATGCTATTCAGCTAAACACGCATCTATCCCTTGTCTTATGTATTATTTAGGTATAGTCATTAGTCATCCCGCGTTTTGAGTAATTACCGAGTAGGGAATTATTCAAGTCTTGATCAGCATTTGGAGACAGACGAAATTATGTAATAACACACGATAACGATGACTCTACTGTAGAAGTACTTTCGATTGGGTATGGATTTCGCAACAAACGGAAACAGGAACTTCGTCACGAATCCGAGTAACTGTACACTGTACCCATATATCTTGTTTCTGAAACATCCAAAATTACTTAATTACGACTTGCGTATAATGGCATAGAAAAAAATCAGAGATATTGGAAGCATTCTCTGCACAAAACGTTTAAAACCCACAAAATTACATGTATTTCTATGTAGGTAGGCTCAGTATGTTTTCCAGACCTGGCTCTGCTTTTTCAAAGTTGACATGGAAACCGTGTGTCCGAATTCCAGATAATGTGTGTTTATTTATCAAGGATCTATCACACTGGAGATTGTGGAGCGGAAACCGGATATGTAAAGTCATTTGTAGTTTGTCTGCTGAAGAGAAATCACAGAAATTTGACGCTGTGCGTATTTAAAAACATTTAAAGCTTCAAAAGCGGAATTTTAGGAAAGAAAGTTGTGAAAGTAAAAAGAAAGGCGAGTAGAAGATGTCGGACGAAAATCCTGGAGGAGAGGGACCCCCACCTCCGCCACCTGAAGAGGCCGCAGGAGGAGGTCCACCTGATGATCCACCACCGCCTCCCGAACCCGAACCAACCCCGCCACCACCGGAACCGGTGGAGGAGCTTCCGTCTGGACCTGGCCTGAGCGCTGCTCCCACCGAGCAACCCCCACCTGAATCTCCACCCGAAGAACCCGCCCTCGAGGATGCGGGGAGTATGGACGACGGTGAACCTTCTGAGGAGAAAGCGGATCGGCTAGGGCGGCAGAAACCCGCCCCGGGGACCCAATCTAGCCCGGAACATAGACGGAATCGGCGGAAAACTGATGAGACCAGCGTTGGGGATGATGATGAAGACGAGGTACAGTTCATGTTCATATTGGGTTGAGTTTTATTTCTGCTGCACAGATTATTGTAGCCTTAACCCCCAATTTGTAACCCAATCTATAAGAGTTTATTCAACATCATAGTGTCCGTGAGCGGAAACCAGCGTGAACTGTCATTTGGCTGTTCAACCTTTCTTGTCACTTGTACTTGTACCTGAATAGCTGTAACTCATTTATTGACACTTACAACTTAAAGAAAAGGCAAATCAAATCAAACACCACGTGTATGACGTAACAATTAAGGAAAACAGCGTACAGAGAATGATGACTGAGGTTTTGTGGTAAATTGTAAAGTGCATAGGGCAAGGGAAAGCACCAAAATTGCGGTTAGAATTTAAGCGATAAAGGCGTTCTATTCGCTTAAGTGCACTTCCATTCCACAGAGCACGCAGATTCTCCAAGTCTCCGAGAAGAATTCGAGTTATATAAACTTACGAGTATATATTCATTTTAATTTCTAGGATGGAAACTGGAAACGACGGACCTTAGTGATATTATTGAATTGGGCCAGGATATAATTTCAGCGTTCTGTCATAAGCCCAAGAAGTGACGAACAGTGAAAGGAAATAGGAAATGCACTGAATTCTTAAGTGTTCTGAAAGTAGTGCAAACTTGAATTTGGTATTCGGACGTTTATAGAAATGGAAGGTGGTCGGGGTCACAGATGTGCAAATCTGGCTCACAGGACAAATATTGAATTCGTTCTTGGTGGGGTTTTGAAACGTCCTATTGCTGGTAATAAGACATTCACTAGTAGGCGATTACATCGAAAGAAGTTGTTGAAGAAGTTTAAAGCTACACTTCAATACGGCGATCAACGACTTTACTCGTCCAGACAATTTGCGGAAGGTTCCAACAAGTATGAAGAATTCTTCTGTTACAATGAGAACGACGATTCCGAGGAAGAAGCTGAGCAACAAGAAGAGCCTGAAGCTTCTTCGTCCTCGTCTAAATCACAGGAGACAGCAGAAGAGAACTGTGCCGATTTGTCGGATGTATTCCAAGATGTGTCTATAAATATGGTCGACTTCTTTCACCATAGAGAACTTGGATGTGTGCGAGACCCCTTGAATCTCCAAAGTAGAATTTCCGAGTCATCGTTTCAGGCTCAGCCGGATTTTCCAATTAAACATTTACTGACAAATGGAATACTTCAAGAGAAACCAATCAAAGTCGAGAACTTAAATAAAGTATTTTGTTCGCAGTGGCTTTCTGATCGACAGGTCATATTTGGAACAAAGTGCAACAAGGTGAAGCATCAGTTCATTGTATATCGTCATGTTTTTATTATTTATCATCCAAATCGCACATCCTGCCTGCTGGGTCAAGATGCTGCAACCTTCATTTTGAATGCCCAAGCTGAATGAAAATCCTAATTAATTTTAAATCTATTTTTGAACTGAATTTAGCTGATGGTATTGGACGTTCAAACAAAGCATATGACTCAAATTCCGTCCCTTAATCCTTCTCCGAAGAGTTTGCCTCCTGATCAGCAGTGTGGAATACATACTGTTCAGATAAATCCATCGCGAACTATGCTGGCAACCGGTGGACGGAATCCAAACGATTTAGCAGTTTATAAATTGCCTACTCTGGATCCTCTGTGCGTGGGAGAGGTACGAAAGATAATCGTATAAATAAATATTCAGTGCATGACAGAAGAGTTTGGGTACACGGAGAAGTGCATCAAATGGAGGTGGAGACCACCGCTGCGAGCGCTCGGATCGCTCCTATCTCTCAAACCACATTTTTTTTTCGTTGTGCAGAGAATTTCTCTCTCATGCTCTTAACCCAGGAGCAGACCTGTTTTCAAAAATCA
>JAQFYT010003619.1:0-10410 GCA_034694925.1 Ceratophysella denticulata | reverse complement strand
GTCAAGTCTAATTGTAAGTCACCAGAACTCTTTTGTGTGTTATGTTTTGAGTCCGGCACAATTAAATGCTACTGAACGTTGTCCAATTTATGTACTGAATTACTGTACAAGAATTACGAATGATTTTAACTAATATTTATTTAATAATGCGGTTGCTAATTTGATTTAACTAATGTATCCACTCGACACCCTAACAGCTTTCACGTGTAGTTCCATTTCTATGATAGTTACATAACCTCAGAGACGGAAATCCGTAGTACGGTGGCGCCTCTAGTTAGTGTTGCGGCTCGGTGGTTGGGCACGCGCGCAGTCCACAGTGTGAAAACCCTTAAATGAACAGGCCTGGTAGAGATCTATGTAGGCCTAGGTACTGCATAGGACTACGAAAATAACACTCGTGTTCATGTATTTAGATATATATCTGGCCCCGGTATGAACTAAAAATAGAGCATTAGTCTCTCGGAGTAAATACTCCGAAGGAGGCATGTGTTTGTAATGCCCTGGGACGTACCACGCATAGAGCGCACAAACCAGAGCAGCCAAAAAAACGGCAGTCCAAGAAACAACTGACAAACTGATTGGGTTAGGTTTAACTGAACTGATACTGCCAAACCCGACAGCACATATAACTTTTTGGGTCTGACATGTCTTGTCCGCTGTTCATGGCGAAATGCGGAATGTATTTTCGAATCTGCGATTTGTGTGCTACGTTTCTTCGGGAATTCTTGTACTTACGCTTAGAACGGTTCCTAAAGTAGAGGCCTCTTGTTGAGGTAGGGGTGTGGTGGGAAGTTTAGTGGCGGCGGAAGACGTGAGGCTAGTTTTCCGTCTAAAAGGAGTACCGCTAAAGAGACCGCTTAGAAGGTTGGATTGTCCATGAGTCAATGGAGAACTGGTACAGCTGGACGGGGTTAGAATATTCCCATTTGCTTTCACGGTTCCGCCGGTACTGTTCCCACTCTTGGTCTGCTGAGTACCATTGGAATTGGAGTACTTTCGGCCGTTGGGCAGCTGCTGCTGGCCGGTTCCTTGCTTGGCCTTCCCGTTGAGTTTGGAGGAGAGGCCGACGTCGAGGGGCAGCGGAGGGCAACCACTTTCCAGCCGTGACGAGCTAAAAACAAACAATACAAATAAGTACTTACATTGGGATTGATTACATTACTTGATATTCCATTTCACACGCATTTCTGGGTAGTGAGTATTCTTTAGCAACACGACACGAGCTTTATATAAGAACATTACACATTAGTACAAGTACCGGCGCATCGTTCTGCTATTTTCCATTCCGCGGATTGGCATGTGCCCTACTTTCAAGTCATCAGATAAAAGTTTGAACCGAACGAACCTATATGTCCCAGCTACCCTAGTCAAGGGACTACTCGTGGGCGTTTCTATCTTTAATGGAATCCATAATGTAGCAATTCTCTTGCACGACTTCACTAAATTCCCACTAGAACGCAACATTTTTTAAGCATGCATCCGATCAGTGGCTTAGCCTAATGTACTGCATTGAAAACTGAACTAGAGCATTTCTTAATTATACAAATATTAAATAAAATACGTACAAGTTATATTAATCCAAAATTTAAAATTTATGTCCAGATTTTAACTGGAAACTGTAAACAAATTTGGTAAATCACAGTAAATTGAGAATGGAGCCAAAAGCCAATTTGATTATGCTCTCAGGCAACGGTCAAAATCCTATGAAATTGATTCAAATTGATTGCGCAGTTCAGTTAAGTTAGATCTGTAATTACAATTTCCATTTAGCAAATCGGATAAGAATAGAGCCAAATCAATAATCCATAGGTAATCCGTACAACTTTAACAAAAATACCTTTAGAGAAGATAAATGAAATGAGCAGATATTACCTAATTTGTGATCAGATATCTTTTTTTAATCCAAATGCAATATCGACAATTCCGGTATTGTTGGAGCTGGAACCCAAGGACTAGTAGAACAGAACCTTATGAACTAGTTTCCAAGCAATTCAAAACCTGAACCTTGAATTATTGTATTTCTAATGGCGGAAAAGAGAGTCTCGATTCGGTTTCGATTAATTTGGACAAGATATGCACTCCGATTGAAACACAAGGTTAAACTGAGAAATAACTTGCATCAGCATAATTTTGAATTGCAAATTACAACAAGACAGTAAGTAAGTACAAGTTCAAAGTACAACTAATTTCGGCGTCATCAGCAAATCGACTACAAAAGTGTACCATGTACCTTATCACTACCTGTAACATGAATCGGTATACCTACACTACAATCATACAGTACCGATTGGACATCTCGCATACACAATTGGCCAGGACCATCAATGTATTCCTCATAAAGATTTCGTGGTACTTCTATACCAGCGTCTTGCGGGGGATTACGGAAAATCCGCTTACTTATAGCCATCCTGTTAAAACAGATATAGCGATGCGCGTCATGATTCGAATACCATATACCATATACTAATCTCTCATAATTACTCTGACAAGACAAATTGCAACATGTTTGCACTTCGAGTTACCCAAGTTCCGGTCAAGCCTTCAAATATCACATGGAGCCGGAGTTTCAAGGTTCAGATTCAGATGTAAAAAAGAAATACAAAAACGCTATGTTGTGCTACATTGCATATTGCATTAGATACTAAACGGCAAGTATAAACATTTTTTTATCGAAGCATATTTATCGACAGAGGGAAATTCAGTGCGTAAGCACTTTATCAACTGCCCATTGCCCACTGTCAACACGACCTTCTCGTATGAAAGAATACCACAGATGCATGTTTTAGTTTGAAGTTCATAAGGGTCAATGCGTGATTGAGATTTGTAATTGCGTGATATTATCTGTTTAATTGAAAGAGAATAGTTTCTTAAAATAAACTAAAATCCCGATTATCAGTCCGAGAAGATTCATACCGGTAAACTATAAGGACAGAATTTGATGGCATGGCCAAATCGAGTATTCTGCGTCTAGGATACTTACAAATAAATCATCCTTATTTTGAATCTTACAGTCCCGTATGGCCGAGAAGAGGATATGTTTCACACAAGCATCATTTAATAACGATTCGAGGTTCGAACTAGCAGAACAGTTGCAGAATTGCTTAGTTAAAGTAGAATTTGGCTGAAACTGATATGCGTAGTTTAATTTAAATTTTAAGAGCCTTGTCCAGTGCAATAGCGAGTAATGGACGTCGACTTCACACAATCCACACTTTGACGCATAAATCAGGGCCAGAATATAGCGTGACAATAATTGAAGTCAACGAGTAGTGTGTGCATCAAATCATCCTTCAGCTCATAAAAAATCACTGTCAGCTGTCATCCAAGCTTAAATTCTCTCTGACTCCTTGCTGTCAACGGCGGAACGGACACACGCTTCACGAAATGACCACAAATGGAATTAATGAATTTAATTCCCTCAATTATTTCATGGACTCTCTCTGATCGTTAACTGAAGACGCGAGATAATCTCCCACTCAAAACCACTTCAGAGTTTTCCTAATCTCCTTAATCAACTCTTTTTTCTTCACACAAACACTTCAATTTGTTCAGAAGTCCAAACATCCAGGCGCTGACGTATGGATTAACAATATCACTTTTATTCCTAGTACTTACAAGATACAAGGTACAAGTGCTGTGGAAGTTGGAACATATGAGTCCATCGTCCAGTTTAGAACTGATAACAATGTCCGATTTTGAGGCGTTTTAAATCTTTCACACTTATCTTTGTGCTTGTACCTGTACATACCCACTTCAACTGTTTTCACAGAATAAATGTGTTGTTTTCATGAATCTCTTAAAATAACTTCAAGGTTATGCGGAAACAAAAAGGGGTTTTGAGTGACACTGGACCGTCAACCTTGAGGTAAAGGTCGTTTGTGGAATAAAGGGTAAGGGTAGCAGGACGTTAAGGGATTAAGATCTGGGTCTAAAATTACGCATTCAGTACTCAATACCCTAACCAATCAGCAATCACGGCCTTGCCTTGCACAGTGACGCTGCTGACTTCCAATCTGAATTGTAAACATACCTAAATAATACCTAACCTACGTAAGACCAGAGATGTGTGTATGCTACGGATTCCGGAATTACCGGAGTAAAACGTACCAAAAAAATTAGCTTGGTTTAGATTAAGTATGGGACAAAAACTATTTAAGTCCACAAACGTTCACTTTTCTGTTTCGAATTGAACTAATATTACAACTGGACTGATTTACAAAAAATGCACTTCAATTCTGCGAAAACTAGAGTAAAAAAATTTAGAAAAATGTGTTAATATGGCCCTCTAACTCGTCTCGTGCTTTCAAATGCCCGACTGAAACCTTAGACCTTACAACTCGATTAACTCCTAAAATCTTACGTTGTTTATATTCGGGACTCCGAAGTTGAAACAGGGATAACTTACGAACTTTCTCCAGGTAAATCAGGGACTTTGTTTGGGGGTGTCGGAGAGAAGTAGTCGACTACCCGGAGCCAGAAACACTGAACACTCTTCTCGACGTCTTCTACTCTCATTGAATGAGTGAGAAATGAACTGATACGTTATCCAATTCCCATTCACTTCCCAAGAGGTCAAGTGTGTGAACTCTACACTCCTCCAACTAATAATAATACAGCACTTGCTTCTGTCAACCAACTCTGAGCTCTAATTTAACATGCTATTATCTCTTATCGGTCGGAATGAAAGACTGCAACTGAGCTTTGGTACTCCTGCACTACTGACAGTAGGAGACATGAAACTATGAGACCTCATTGAAACAGAAAGTAAATGCATCTTATTCGAACAACGTTTTATTGTTCTGAGGTACTATTGTAATTATAAGGTATTCTACTTGTTGCATGGGTGAAAGGCCGATATATTATTGCTAGTCAGAAAGATGCAAGTTTGCCCTTCATTACCCAATTTCTTGGGTATATTCCATGTATGACAATACTCACGGTGCTGTAGAGTGTAGAATATAATTAACTAAATTAAGTTCACATGAATCCGTATATCTGTATTGAACCCTCAAGTGAATCCCCACACATATGGCACACATGTGTTTTTTTTTTAAATTATATCCGAATACCCCTCCAATGTAACTTTTTGCGCTCTTGTAGGTAGCCCGCTCAATAACACTCAAGCTGTCCAACGTCCAAGCATTTAACGTTACACGAGTTGTGATGTAATATGTATGCCAGACATTCTCTTCTTTAACGTTAAGTTAAGTTAACCCAGCTGAAAGAGTCCAATTGCCAATTGACAAATTCGAAAAAAACCAGTCTTGTCCAAAAGCACCAATTCCCATTTCATCATCATTCGTATACTTAATGTGAGTGACTCGTAGATCGTGGACATGGCACAGTACGGTGTTTTGCGTAGAATTCTTGTCATAAAATTAATGCATTTATTAGAAGGAGGTGGTTGAGGTGGATGGAGGGGTCATGCCTCGATTTCTTGTGGTTCCGTTCATTAGACCCTATACGAATTGTATGTTGATGATATTATTGCCCAACAGCTGACACTGACGTAAGAAGCAATAACTCGTTTTCTGGCCCTTATTATTCGTTATTTCATCATTTGTGCTAGTGCTAATCAGAAGTGTAAATAGGCCCATAAGACTATGAACAATACCACGTAAAGGAGGGGCAGACAAAACACAGAATATTCTGATTCCATACAAACTAACGCTTGATGACCACTTCAATCTGCTTCTGCTCTACAACTAAAACAAGTCGAACCTAAATCGACTCACGAGCACGAAAATTTACACAAATTGCAAAACAATCTGCATTCCCTTGACCCTCATTTCATTTTGAGATGTATTAAAATGTGAAGCATGCATCATCCCATGCAATCCATTCAATAGGTTATATGTATGTAGGTATTCTGCCAAAAAGTGTGAGCCAGTTGGTCGAATGTCGAATTACCGATACATATCTACTAATAGCGAATTTACAAGATTCATATTTTTATGAAATGTTTTGTTTAGGCTGATAAAGTGCTTCACATAACATTAAATTCCACGACTGAGTTCAGGCGGAGATTAAGAGTGATGATTTTCACGGATTTGGTCTCGTGTGGCACTGGCCTCCATACCCAATGACAAAGAGAGTTTAGATTATAAATTCCCATAATGAGTATAAAAATCCACTGTACGGCTATGTGCCTTAGTACCGCGTTGCGAAACAATATGTTGAGCCTGTGCTTAATTGTTACAAATAGGACGAAGTAATTGAGTAAACCAAACGTCCGTGAGAGCGAAAGGTATGGCAGCAGCAGCACAAGCCACAACCATAAGATAATTATGGATAATAGGAAGAAATCGAGGTAGATTAGCGATATTTAGTACATGCATGCTTGCTCCTGGTTCGTAAACACATCGCATACACGTAAGTATACCTATAATAATGTCGCGTATCTTATCTTACGCGTGTGTCAGGCATGGGGCCAAACGTGGTTAATTACAATTTTCAGTAAGTAAACCATAAGTGGTAAAATGTTCTGTGCTACTAGGAACATTGAAGTGAATTCATCAGCTCTGCTTTCGCTTTCGGTTATCGGTACGGTAAAAATGCCACAAAAGACTAAAAAACTGGAGCAAGCAATACGAATACAAGCCCCAGAAATGTTAGAAATACAGTTCCAAATAATTACTTGCACATCTACGAACATTCACTATTCTTAATCAATTTCTTCATGAGAACATGATTGAAGTTCACGCGTTGGTGAGCGCATTTGGAATGGCAGTATGGCAGCAGCAAATAACGTTTAATACTTTTTAGGTATTAATTAATTGTGATCAAATTATTCGCTCCAAAACTCAGGTTTGTTTGGGTATGTATAGTTGGACTTTGACCTGACGCACATTTTAATATCATGGATACCTGAACCAGAACGTCTCAACTGAGTTTCAAACTTTCAACACTCGAATAATCGAATAATCGAAAAACCCGTGGTTATACGATTAGCATTAACAATAACAAGTCGGTATATTTAATTTGCTCTAATTCATATTTAAATCCGAGCTGACTATGCTATGGCTGCAGTCTGTATGTTCTGTAAAGCTCATCCATATGCTGTAGTGTCAGTAGTGTATGTAGTGTCAGTATCAGTTCAGTATGGTATCTGGCATCTACATGGCCTGACTGCATTTCAAGTTTTAACTGAGGCAGAATTCTGTGAGATGTTGATATTGATGTTAGGGATTATAGGGGCGGATAAGCATTAATTTAATTCTCATATAAAACTGGGCAAGTTCGTTACGTACCTACGTGTACAAAAGATTATGAGAAAACTTTCGAATCCACCAAAAAGGTCCATCCTTCATCGTTACATTTCTATTGCATACGCTACCGACTAAAGGGCGAACGCTTTGCCGCCATGATAAGCAAAGTACACTGGCCGTACGTCGTACGATACAAATCAATCCATAGCCATTGAATTGATTTCTGGCTTGGCTGCCGGTTAAGCGTTACAATTACAATTACCAGAATCGACCCGACCATTGACCATATACCTACCTACTATGTACATAGATGGAATTCACCAAGTAAATTAGGATTTGAGATAACCAAGAGGTACCTACTGTAAGATACCCTGAAATCTTCTTCAGACTCCATCTATAAGCTCTTAGGAACATCTTTGCATTGCATATGCAAAAAACAATCATTAACCAAACCAGCTGAAAATATGATCCTGCCCATGGCCATTCTTCTGTATGCCTGGCTGGACAATTGTGCAAAAGAATTCGAGGTTAACTACCTACTGTAAACATAAGAACAAGTTTCATTATATGACGCAAATATGTGTACATCTTGAATAACCTAAGAATATTGTTAAACATACCTCATGTTTTCTCTTTGAATTTGAACAGGCCGATCGTGGAACGGATACGTAACGTGCATAGGCATATAAAATCAATCAACACTGATCACCAGCGTATAAAGTTAAAGTACATGTTCACAATATTCCTATCTCAAAACTTTGTTAATCTATCAAATATGCACTATTTTCCTTTGTCCAACAAAAGAAAGTTATTCGAGTCACACGCACCGACGACGAGAAAGAAAACAATGGGAATAAACACGACCATTCCCGACTCACGACAACTTTGGGACACAAACAATTTTACGGGCACTTAAACAAATCTGTATACTCAAGCTTGGTCCGTGTAAAATCCTAAATATATTTCTGAAACAGTCAGTCGCAAGGTTAGAATTCTGCTGGTTGACGACGCGTCTTTTCAGTATGTTGCAATGCAGAATTTCTCAATGAAGAGAATAGGAAGTTATTCCAACAAGATGATGGGAAAAAATACTAATAAAAAAACAGAAAGTGTTCCTTCACATCCCTCGAACTTGACATGGAAATTGTAAAAAGGATGGAAATTCAGGTTATAATATAGTCGGAATGGTCAACTCAGAACAGAAGAGACTCAATGAAAGAACCAAAGAAGTAGAGGAAGTAGAAGTACAAAGTACAAGTGGGCAACTCATCTGTGTCTGTTTCATTTCAGCTTATGCCAAAAAAATACCAAACAATCAACTATTATATTTTGCACAGCCAGTCCACACCACATCCACATACACCCAGGTAAAAATTGTAATTCATGGGATATAGTAACGCTTCTATTCTATGTGAATTGTAGAAGCAGTAGTGGCCTGTTCACGTACACTTCACTCTTGGAATTCGTACCAACCAACCCTGCAATTTACGATAACAAACGAGGGAATTGAATATGACAGGTATTTTAATAATCAAAGTCCATCGTGGAAGCTAAAATGTATCACTGCACTCAAACAGGAACTTGTGAACGCCGCCCCAAATGCTTCCCCGTATTGCACAACCCTTTAAATATGCATATTATGCACAACTGAACTCATTATGTATGAGAAATAATTAGTGATGAGCTGGCATTGGCGTTTGGAACAACAGCAGCGGTAGGAATAGGAATAATATTCTAGCTGCACTTTTGTACACAATTGTACGACCAACAACAGGAAATATACGGTATTATGGATTATGGCTATGGTGTGGCTCAGTCCAACTTAAATATTTAGTAGGTCGGTCACCGGTTGTTCGTTCAGCACTGAACGGACATACTAGCAAGGCAACACAACTGCAACTGAACTGAGGACTATTTGGCAGTTCACTGATACTGCAGTCTGGTTTACATGGAATATAAAACCATAAACTAACCTAACTATATGAATGTTTTTATTGCACAGAAACTAAAAGAGGATGCGGTTGGCTGAGTTGACATTGCATCTATCTATCCTCCTCCATATCCACATTTAATTATTTTATTTATTAAGTGTTGTTGGTTGTTGCATGTTCAAATCCGTACGAAAAATTTTCTTGCCTACAGTCAACAGTATACCAGACTCGAAAGGTTGTCTTTATTACCCGGAGATAATTTAGCAAAGGCAAGGCATTTATGTTTGGTGCAAAAATCCGGCATCCGGCGGATAACAGACCTATTTTATAGCTACTTACAGATATATGTTGCAAGCTGTAGCTGATTTTCTAACAGCACTAATCACTAATCTTTACCGAATGCTGTAGTAAAACTATTCTTTTCTATTTTGCATGCATACCTAACCAACAATGTTGACTTCAGTAATTACTGCAGCGCTGGAACGCTGAAAAGAAAAAAACGACTCGTGTTCCAGGTTCATTCGTTTAGCGTGGTGCCATATGCCTTAAGTTAAGTGCTCAACTGGAAATGGTTAAATTAAACTGAAAACTGAATAATATTCAATATTCATCTAGTACATAATAGATAGCTATAGCTGCTTCTTTTAAATACATAGCATATAACATGTAACGTCTCGTGCCGCGATGGTATCCTCCTCCCATCGCATCTCGCACCATCGTATTTTGTATTTAGGTCCCATTTTAGAGATCAGACAAAACCTTGAAACCGGAGAAGCTTCAAAGATAAGTAACGAGTAAGGTGTGTGTGTGTGTGCGCAGAGTAATTGTAGGTGTAAAGAAATAAAAACAAGCACAGGTAGATTCCCATTTGAATGTAGCCTTCCAACTTCCCCATAAAGGTTAACCCTCGAAGTCCTAAATTAGTATTTGCATTTTAACTGTTGCGTAACAATACTTTAAATAAACCCCACTTAAAACTTTTTCATGGAACTCCATGTACCTAGTGATATGTAGTAATATCTCCAAAACTCCAAATACGTAATAGAGTGTGGAGTGGAACCGAGCTACGCGAGCGAATAAGAAGCTTCACGAATTACAGGTAAACACCGGAAACGCCAAGGTTGGACTCCTATTTTAAAAATTACTACCTGTACCTGTACCTACCAAGCATTTACATATTAGTTACGTTACGTTATTCTGGCCGAACGTAGTGAGGTCAGTTTAAGCTATCAATTTGCCTAAAAGCGTGTGTCCCAGCCGCAATGCTAATC
>JAQFYT010003618.1:0-10412 GCA_034694925.1 Ceratophysella denticulata | reverse complement strand
AAACCTACTTACCTATATTTTATACAATAATGAAACTGATGGGTAGACTGAATGCAGTTTTATTGCACGGCTTTATATCTCATATTTGACAACAAATGTGAGGATGTTATTTTTCAAGTGTAGTATAATATTTGTCATACTTCTGAAAAGAGCAAACACACAATTAAAAACTCTTTCGCTATTCCGGCTATTGTACATAAGCATATTCTAATTAAATTAAAGTATTTCAGTTTCAATTTCAATTTCTTGCAATTGTATCGTTTTGCAGTAAGGATCATGTACTGCATCCTTTGTACCGGACACCCACACACCTTCCAGTTGTCAATCAACGCTTCAGAATTGGCAGTATTGTTTTGATCGATCAATGGCTACGGCCATTCACCTTGTGCATTTGGTTGTAATTGAGCTCTCGAATTGCTTTTTGGACAATATTTGTCTGTCTTGAGGTGTCGGTGATACTCAAGCTTGTGGAATTAAAAGTTTTAATGCTGCAGACAACATTGCACAAGCAAAACACTAAATTATTAGCACAATTTTACAATGGATATTCAGGAGAAAGGAGCTCAAATGGAGTCGCCCTTTATGAAAGCTGGCTATTTTTCAAGATTATTCACATGGTAAGTACGACTATCGATTTACATTTGGTAACAAGTAAGAATTACTGGTTCGAAATTATAGATTACCAGATCTAAATACAAATAACTACAGATTACATATATTGATTTATTGATAATTTTTCTCGGTTTAAATTTAAACTCATATTTAGTAGTTACACTGACGTGATTTGATTCCAGCACTCCTAATTTATTTTATTGCATAATGTTATCCGCTATGCGCTGAGGTTATTGGAAAACATAAATAAATTGTTTTCCAAATAAAATTTTTACACCCAACGAAATGAAAAGCTTTTAACGGAACCTTTAAAGTTGTGTCACCGGTGCATTTTTATTAACCAAACCACTAAACCTGTCCCGTTTTAATTCATTAAGCACAAAAAGTTGGCGTGCCGCTATTTAGCTACAGCTTTTCAAACATTTTTGCAGAAGTATTTTTCTATTTTGGTAGAGGGTGCATTAAATATTCCGGTAAACATCTAGCATTTATCAAAACTAATTTCTATCCCATTGTTATATGTCTCTGTGCTTTGCAGGTGGGTGTATCCATTTCTACGTCTGGGAAATACCAGAGAATTAGAGCAAGAGGATATTTACCGGGTACTACGTAAAGACTCCACGAGTCACTTAGGGTCACGATTTGGAAGGCACTGGGATGCCGAGCTTCGACGGAGATCACCAAGCTTATATCGAGCCTTGTATCGAACATTCGGAACCCGATTCCTTTGGATAACATTTCAATTCATAATCATCGACACTCTCAGGTGCATGAGCACTATTTTTTTTACACTGACTTCCAACTAGCTACCCGAGAGGTGGAAATAACATTATCTCTTGTTTTAGGTTGTTCCAGTGCGTAGCTCTAGGATTCCTGATGCTCAGCTTGGAGGGGGTGTACCATGCACATGTTGGGTACGCCATGGCGGCCACACTTATCCTCTTCAATTACATTTACATCACAATTAGACAAAATAGAACAATGGACGTACAGGTCCTGGGAATGAACATTCGAGTCGCCGTTTCAAACAGGCTACATATGAAGGTAATATACATAGGTGCTCCTTGGTTGAAAGGAGCACAGGATATGTCACACAGAATTGTTAACTCGGCGATGCTTTGTCCACAGGCCTTGAGACTGAGCCAGAAATCTTTGGCGACTTCAAATGTTGGTCAAGCTACTAATTTGTTATCGAACGATGTGAATCGTTACGATCGTGCCTTGACGTTTCTGCCCTCCCTATTCTCCTTCCCCGTTCAAATGGTGGTCTCAATGGCAATACTCTGGTACTACTATGGAGTCGCGAGTCTGGCAGGATGTCTACTCCTGGTCCTGTACATTCCGTTTCAATGTGAGTTATGTCATTTTATTATCGCATTTAAAAACTCTTCGTCATCATGCAGGATTAAATCCGTTCACCTGCTTCTGTCTCATATTCATTTCCAGCTTATGTGGGGAAAGTCCTAGGGAAATTGAGAGCTAGCGTAGCAGAGAAAACTGATGCTCGCCTCAAATACATGGTTGAACTAATCAGTGGAATTTTCTTGGTCAAGATTTCGGCTTGGGAGCAGCACTATACGGATTTGGTGGAGAAGGCTCGCAGGTTCTGTTTCAATCAAATTAAATAATAAATCTCATTAGACGAAATATAATTGTCAATTTCCTGTTTTGAACACAGTGAGGAGATGAAGCGAATCCGAAAGCAGGCAATGTTGCAAGCACTTAACTACAGTGTCTCCGATGCGTCCAGCAAGACAGTTGTCCTTGTTACACTAGTTGCCTGTATTTATGCTGGCAATATTGTCACCGCCGAAAAGGTGATATACGCAGTTAGAACAATTGTCAGCAACCCAAAGTAAGATCTATTATGGAACCGTGGAACTAATTATGACCTTCAAATACAGGTTTTCGTAACACTATCCCTGTACTACACCGTGTGGGCCTTGGTAACACGGTGGGTTCCTACCGCCATTTCAGGACTCTCTGAGATGCTAGTGTCTACTAAACGTCTTCAGGTTATTTTCGATTAGAATATATGAATAGATTTCTAATATTTAAAATTAGCAACATTTAAATTTTGATGAAAATAGAAGTTCCTGTTACTTGAAGAAAAATGTGAATTGGGCGATGGAGGCGGTGAGCTGAAAGGTGTCTTTATGAAAAACGTGTCCGCGATATGGTTGATAAATGGTGAAAATGCTCTTTTAAATGTGGATTTGGATACTCGGTCCAAATCTGGATGGTTTGTTGGCATAACGGGTGCTGTGGGTAGCGGAAAGGTATTTGAATCACTAAGCATTTTATTACTTTGAATATTCAATTAGGTTTTGCACTTATTTGTTAAGAAATCTGTATCCAACTTCACTCTCTTTAGAGCTCACTCCTTCAAGCAATTCTAGGAGAACTTCCTATAAGCGGTGGTCATATTTCCGTTCACGGAATTTTGGCCTATACGCCGCAAGATCCGTGGTTATTCTCCGGTACAATTCGAGAGAATATCACCTTTAGCTGCTCTTATGACCCCGAATGGTTTGAAGAAGTCGTGAAGGCTTGTGCTCTCAGCAGGGATATAATGAGTTTTCCATATGGTGACCTAACTCTGGTCGGTGACAGAGGTGTAACCTTGAGTGGCGGACAAAAAGCTAGAATCAGTCTTGCCAGGTAAGTCATTATTCCTTTATTGATCGCAAAACTTTAAGAGAGATTTTACTTCAACGAAAGATATTTTATTCCAATATAATATTTTGGAACTTGGAACCATCCACCTTCCATAGAGCAGTTTACGCGAACGCGGATATTTATCTGCTGGATGATCCGCTTAGTGCAGTGGATACTCACGTTGGCCAACATCTCCTGGAAAATTGTATAAAGGGATTATTAAAACGGAAATGTGTCGTGCTTGTAACGCACCAACTTCGTTACCTTCAGTCAGCCAACGAAATCATTGTAATGCGCCACGGAAAACCTCCCATGCGCAGTTCCTTTGCTGACCTAGGTGGACATCTTGGATCACCCATCGACGAAATTTCCACAACTGTTGACTCACTTCTCGAGAAAGATGATGAATTTTCAGAAAGCAGGCTTCAGACTTCGCTGCAGAAGTTCGTCCATTCAGTACACTTTCAAAAATACGATTTTCGTCTTGTAATTAGTGTTACATTTTCCAGATCCAACGAGAAAAAATTCGACAAAGGCAAAGCCTTAAGATACGGAACTTTCAAGTTTACAAAGTTAGCAATAACGACTCAAGAAGAAAAAGAAGCGAGATCTACGGGTTACACGGGATCCGGTATATGGACTCAGTTCTTGAAAGCTGGGAACTCAATTTTTACCATCACTGCTTTCTGGATTCTATGTATTGTTTCACAGATTCTGTTTAATGGGTCAGATTATTGGCTAAAAATCTGGTAAGTGCGTAACAACTAAGTCCTCCCAGAATTCTTATCTGTTCTAAAACGTTTGTTTGTGTTTTAATTGTTCAATTCAATTTACTAGGACTGGCAGCAAATTTGAATTTGAGTATAGGTATACTCTTGGGATAACTGACCGAAATTACGCTTTCAGTCTGGTCTATGCTGGAATTATCGTCATAATGTTCATAGCCATCTTAATTAAAACTGAGGTCATGTTTGGAATGTTCATATCATCAGCTATTCAGTTGCACAGAAAGGCGTTCAATTCTGTTCTTAGAGCACCTGTAAGGTTTTTTGAAGTCAACTTCATGGGTAAAATAATATTTGGATAAGCCGCTGAAAACTAATGTTGGGCAGATTTAAAAGTCTACCAAATCTGGTTTTTCGAACGGTAGGTCGCATTTTAAATCGTTTCTCGAACGATATGGGGAGCGTAGATGAAGCCCTGCTCGCCAACGCTTATTTCATCATGGCGGTCAGTCATTCCATTTACCACCATCTGCAATTAGAATCTGCAAGTTCAGTAGGTAATTATACGGGCATACTAAATATGTATTACGCGAATCTTTTTTTACCAGAGAGCTTTCTCCGTGCTGGGCTGCATTACAGTGGTTGCTGTGGCTATGCGGCATCCATTACTTCCGATTCCTGTAGCCTTGACCATTATCTTCTGTGTTATCATATGCCGGTTTTCGATGAGACCTTCCGCTATTGTCAAACGCCTGGAAAGAATATGTACGAAACTTTAGGATATTATAGTCTACACAATGTTTATTAGTGTAATTTTATAGAATACTTCGTTTACTTCATTGTTTCTAGCTCGAAGCCCGGTATTCAACATTCTGAGTACGACTTTACAGGGCTTGAGTGTCATACGAGCCTTTCGAGCGGAAGAATATTTCCGAACCCGGTTTTTGAGTGCACAAGACGCACACACGTCTGCTTTCCACATGTCACTCTCAATTGCTAATTGGTCTGCAATTTGGTTGTCATTTGTTGGAAGTGCCTTTTTTGCTGCCATTGTTCTTGGATCAACTCTTGGTCCATTTGGTAATATTTGGATTTTGGATAACCTGATTTAGAACCTTGCAACCTGGCATTTAGAACCTTGCCTTGATTATTCTGATTAACTAATCATTTTGTTGATCATTTTTGGCTTCCAGACAGTGCCACTGTTGGACTCATCATTTCAACCGTGGTCTCCCTGAATGTATATATTACGGATGGAGTTATTCAATTCACGGATTTCTACAATGAAATGGTCTCCGTGGAAAGAGTAATTGAGTACACCAAAATCGAACCGGAAGGAAAGTTAGAAACTTCAGGTTATTCGATCATGTCATTTTCTTTAAGTTATACAAAGCTGAATATGCCATATAGATTAGTACACGAGCGTAACAAACAATGTTTACGCGCAGGACCAAAACCCAATGATACCTGGCCTGGAAAAGGCTGTCTATTGTTGAAAAATATTTGTGTCAAGTACGGCAATGGTCCGCAGATACTATCCAATATCAATTTCCAGATTAATGCGTCAGAGAAGGTAAGTCGCAACGATTTATCCATTCGATTGCCGTACTGACAATATCAATCCTGAACTGTGTGCCAGGTTGGAATCGTCGGTCGTACGGGTGCAGGAAAAAGTTCTCTCATCGCCACAATTTTTCGGCTAGTGGAACCTAATGAAGGAGCCATTCACCTGGACGGCATCAATCTTCTTCACTTAGGACTCCATGACTTCCGATCCAAAATTTCCTTCATTCCACAAAATCCTGTTCTGTTCACTGGAACCATTCGAGACAATTTGGATCCGTTACACATATATTTGGACACTGAACTTTGGGACAGCTTAGAGAAAGTTCAACTGAGACGGCGCATCCTAAACGAATTCGGTTCTGGTCTGGATTCAATGGTATTCCTATTGATTTACTTCAACTTTACTTCTCAAATAATGACTAATGCATTTCTACGATTAAATAGGTGACTGAAAGCGGCGGAAATTTTAGCCAAGGTGAAAAACAGCTGATATGTCTTGCCCGAAGTCTCCTAAGCAAGAACAAAGTTCTGATTCTGGACGAGGCGACAGCAAATGTGGACCCAAGGTTAAAGCTAATAGCACTTATGGCCCAAGTTATTTTTGTAATATGTATTCAAATCATTTGGATTCTATAAAGCAAAGTATTAGACAAAGCAATATCCATGCTTTTCAAGCGCATAATAAGTTTTTACCTCTTATGGGACTTCATGTTATTAGCTAATTTAACATTTGTAACGCGCAGGACGGATGTCTTAATTCAGAGAACGATCCGAGATGTTTTCAAAGAATGTACTGTTCTTATTGTGGCTCATCGTCTGGATACAGTAATGGATTGTGATCGTATTTGTGTTCTGGAATTGGGTAGAATTGTGGTTCGACAAAATTACAGACTTGTTTATTCTATATTTATATAAATATGAGCTGAATTCTGTATTCGGTGTGCATGAAATATTAATTATAACATTTTTCACTAGGAATTTGACACACCTCTGACACTGCTGGATAAGGGTCAGGGATGGTTGCATGATTTAGTCCAGAAATCAGGAACGGCTGGAGCAGCACGGCTCAGAAGCATAGCCGTGTATGGTCCACCTTACATTTTTCCATCCAGATTCGCCTTTAACTATTTAATATACAATGTGCCAATCCCCGCCAACAGTACTACCTAAGTAATATTATTATAATCTTGTATATATTTTGATTTTCAGAAAATGAGCGCCGTCAAGTCTGTTGGTGGATTGTTCAATAAAACTGACTAATTATTTCTATTGAACTGCTCTGAATTTTGCTCCGATCCTTAATTAAATCCTCCAATTGATTTTTTAGAACGTATAGCACAAACATTTGCGAGTATTGGAACGTGAATGGTTGGTTAATACAAATGGTCACTTAGTTGTTTTGTACTCATGAATATCTGTGATTCTGGTTTGCTAGAACAACGAACTACTGGGAAATTCTTAAAAATGGAGAATTATTCGGCGGGAATTATATTAATACTTTAAATACCAAACGAAGCAAATTCTAACACTTGACCTTTACTAGTAAAAATATTACCCCGTTAACTGTACGGTCAAGTATTGTCAACTTTGCTTGAGCTTCCATATGGTACAGATTCCCGACCTGACATGGAATCAGAGTACACGACTTCAGTTGACTCCTCAATTGATTTCTTGATCTGCTACTTACCTTATGTGTTGATGTATGACTGGAAGGACGTTCCGTTTGTATTACACAAAAATGAAATGCTTAATGAATCCAACAAGAACCACCAGCTTTGCAAACGGATAAAACAGCGTTCCAAAAGCCAGATTTACGTTTTCGTTCACCAAGTAGAGTCCACGGTTGTCCATGACGCACCTCTGGAGTCCTGACTTCAGTCGAAGGAGTTCGTCGTTGACTGGCCAATCAATACTGAAAATATTATTTATAATGGAGATCACAAGATGTAATAAATAGTTCATAAACAGACTTGAGCAGAAGTGTTTTAAAGTACAAACCATATTTTCTGAAGCCAGAACTTCAAGGAAAAGACACAGAGTAACATCATGGTTACACAGATGACGGAATTACAAATTACAAGCCATATCAACCATTAGCACTGTCTCAATTGCCAAGAAGATTGACAAACATATCCTCTGAGACATATACGTCTGACACCCAGCTTGATAAGAAAATAGTAAGCATACGATTTATTCGCGGGCGCCGTCATCCCCACTGGGGCACAGTGGCTGCTTCTGGGGATCACCCAGCACAGCCAATAGCATAACCCCACATGCTTTTTTGCCTTGCCAACACATACTTCAGCTTCAAATACATTTTACCTGAATTAGCAGAAATTGTTACGGAAACCGGATTAATTT
The DNA here is from genome assembly GCA_034694925.1 of Ceratophysella denticulata. NCBI lineage: Eukaryota > Metazoa > Arthropoda > Collembola > Poduromorpha > Hypogastruridae > Ceratophysella > Ceratophysella denticulata. The sequence continues at coordinate 2,490 of JAQFYT010003618.1, read as the reverse complement.
GCTAAATGAGCACTTTTACTTTGGTGATTCAGTGTACTGTGATTTTCCCCATTTTGAATTGCATTGTAGTACTTCGTTCACAAGCTCAACTAATTTATTTTTGTAATAGAGTATATTTTTTTCGTACACAAGATGATTGTACTGATGCAGAGTGTATAGTACAGAATAAATGAATTCCAGCTAAATGAGTAAAAGCTGAGTAAGGTAAGATTACAAAATGTGTTAATATTATGTTAAAATATGTTGGAAAAATTGATCAGAGCAAGAATGCAGATTCAAAATAATATACCTTTTTTAACGACCGGTGACACTAATAGTAATTACAAATAATAGGTGTGTGTCCTTGTCCTTATTGCAATATTATAAATATACAGTTTGGTGGTTGTTTAAGGAAAGAGCTAGTAATTGTAGTAACAAAGTTTCAAACAAACTTCCTCGTCAACACCAGACCCTTGGTAGTATAATAAATCAATTTTCCAATAATCCGCGCACTCGTAGCTTTCTGGTAGTATCCAAATTCACCAACATTCACCCTCAATGCCTGTTGAGACTTGACATACTTTTTGAACAACTTTTTATCGTAATTAGTCATTCCAATACCATTGACAGCTTTCCATGACGCAATTGTTTTTCTGGAAACTTCATTTAAAAATCCAAGTTTGAAGTATACGACAATCATGTAAATAGTCGAACCAATTGCCAGAATCACTAATCCAATACGTGCTTCAAGTACGAACTTTGATCGAAATGTGATGTAAACGACTTGGGATCCCACGCTGCTGCTCGTCATTAAATTATTGAAAAAGAGGAGGTACCATCGAATAATGGAATTTATTCGATTCCCAAGAACTGCTAAAACTTTGCTCGTGTGTAGATAGTTCCAAGGGTTTTTGAGCGATTTAGGCGTAAACAAACTTCTTTTATTATTGAATCTGATATATTAAAATTAACGTCGTGGTTTGTTAAATCTTTCTTATCTCAAGATTAAGCTTCTCGAACGACTCCAAATATACTACTGTTTGACTTACTTGAGTTCTTTTAGGATGGAAATAATTGAATGGAGCGAAATTAAGCCCGTCACAGCGCAAGCAAGGGTACTTGTTAATGCCGGAATAAGCGGCAGGACATCTATTATGCATTTAATTGAAAGCTTCCACCATGTCGAGTAAATGTCGAGTACAAACTCAGGAGTTAGGATAATCGTTGTTACTAGAAGCTTTTCTTTTGGATATTTTATAGTATATACAATGACAGCTAGGATTGAAAAAAGAACCGTAGTAAAAATTCCGACAATATACACTCCTATGACCATTTGCGCTGGGGGGATTTTCCCGCCGCGTCGAACATCGGAATATCGATCTGTAACCAAAACAAAGTTTAAGGTTTTGAATACAGTTTTAGAGTTATTTAGAATCTGTATTACGTCAATATTTACCTTGGAAATCTATCGAGAACGTGATGCATTGATGCGCTACACTCCGTATTTTCTGACCCTGATGCATTAACGATATTTGAGCTATTGTCGGCACGAAATGACCAAAAGTGTACGCAAACTGGGGAATTAAACTGGAAATGTGTTGATCCGCTGGTATTTCTGAAATTCTTTGACAAAGTCTAATGATTATGTACAGTTGATTAATGAACACTACGTATTTTATTACAGTCCATGTGAACGGGTTCCAATGAGAGCTTTTGACGTAATAAATTCCGTCCTTATGTTCACACCATTTGAACGGTATGCTTCCGGAGAAATAAGCTAAATTAATTGACAGCTTATAAAGCTTCAATAATTCTGGACCTAAAATATTACTCATTATTTGTGTGTAATAAATACTTCTGAAACCACTGATTCCAGATCCTAGCGTTTAACTCGAATTTTGTATCGGTAAGAAGAACAAAGTATATTAACCGTACAATACACTTAGTAGTACCTATCTTAATATAGTCATTTCAAGATGTTTCTAGTATCTCAGGGCTGAAGTTATTCAGCTCTTTGGTCAGTTCACATACAAGAACTGCAACCTATCTGTATATCTTATCATTGTCAAATCCAAGTTTGCTCTAAAAGCCAAAAAATACTGAAATGGGGTTACGAGGTCGATAAGGAAGGACGACAGGGTCATCGAAACCTTGACATATCAAATGCAGGTTTATGTCTTCGGCGGAAATGGTATATAAATGAGTGAGTATTTTAGGCTGCATCCTGCATCATCAGTACCGCCTTCTCAAGTCAGATAATCCAAAACACAACTCGTTTCATTTCCTGCTCTGATTATCATTGGCGTAGCCGTCAGCGTAACCGCCTGCGTCTACCTTTTGCCTGTTACTGGGAAGCCGGCTTCCCGGCGCTTTGCGAATTTCTAAACCCAGACTAACTTTCTGCTCATCTAGGTTTATATGTTCCGGATACTGGCAAATATCCGAATATAACTGTACCAATAAAAATAAATAATTCGAATATATAAATAATTGAAAAACCGCCCAGGGTGG
>JAQFYT010003617.1:0-10414 GCA_034694925.1 Ceratophysella denticulata | reverse complement strand
TTCCAACGAGCTCTCAAATGTCCAAATCGGTTGGAAAATAACGGCGGAGTAGCGTTTTAAAATGAGGCCTTAAGTATACTATACTAGGTATTAGATTCTCTCCCCTTTGCTTATACCTACCACTAAAATTAACATTTACACTTACGAAAGTGAAACCTGCACATTTCGTTCGTGATTGTGCATCTCTGATTGAATGTGTGCAAATAAGTAACAAAATTAGAGTCCCAGTTGTGACAAATGTCCGCAAAAGTGCCATTGACAGGCACTCTCTATTGTTGCTGAAGGATAGACGGTTTGCTGCGGAGCTGGAGGTCAAGTCAAGCCCTAAGGCCTTCAGGTCTCGTTGGTTTGTGGTTTCGTTGGGTTGTTTCCATTAAACAAAATTCAATTGTTCACTTTGATGTCGAAAATGAACAAAAATGAACAAATGAACGAGGAATCAAGATTTAGAAAACCAAGAGCTTTAGCTCAGATGATGAGTAGAGGGTTAGGTTAGCGAAATGTTTCACAAATGACTGCGAATCATTGCGTATACATTCACTATAATTTGTATATTATGACCATATATTTATATTTAAAGCAAAAATAGAATTCTGCTAAACAACTTTTTGCCCCTACACTTTACGAGTCTTTCCGCTGGAACATCTTTTCGTGCACTTCGTTCGTTCTTATATTATTGCATAAGTAAGTCGATAAAATTTATTAGTGGAGATAATAGTGACATAGGTGCAGTTCAATTAGCATACTGGAATGCCGAGTACGACAGACAAGCCGTAACGTTTATGTAATTTAATATATTTAACTCGTAAATGTTGAAGACTTAATTACGGCGCTTACACTAAAAGTGCACTAATACTTAATGTAATTAAATCAATTGCAAATAAGTGAAATTGGATGGAAATCTCGAAACTTTGCGGCTGGAAGACTTTCGTAATCCGTAACCAAACTTTTATTGATTAATGAAAATGGGAGCAAGATCGGAAGAATCCACACTGGAGTTTGGAGTATCAGCAAAGCATCTCGTGAATAGTTTTAAAGGATTTCTTTTTTCCAGATTTCCAATTTCCAAGGAAAATCGAACAAGTTCTAAAACCGGTTTCTCCATACCCAAATCAGAAATTCTGCGAAATTAACGGGAAATACTCCCTGTGGAGTTTGATAATACCATTTTAGCATGTGTCTTATGCAATTATATTACACGGGTAGTATGTGATCTACCTTCTGTATTTTCTGTAGATCACATAGTGGGTGTACCTTCTGTATTTTCTGTAGATCACATATTCGGTGAAATCACATCGTACTGTATATTTCCTAATGTTGAACTGGCATGCTACAGAAGATCAATGAGTAAGTTATTGTAAGCATTCTTGCAATTTGGTGATTTTGTTCTATTCCCTAGTTAAAACTGGTGTCTTAATTTGTTATGAAAGTAATTGTGACGGGGATATTTTGCAAAAAAAAAATAAGAAAAAAATTTAATTTAACGAAAAATTAATTTATGTATAATGCATATCGAAAATTAATAGTAAATTGCTTTTCTTTTTGCAAATGAAGTTCGTAAACCGGTTTGCTAATTTATATGCATATACAACTTGATGTCTTTGTCTGGTCTGCGGTTCGAAGAAAAAGATGTCATTTGTGAAATCTCCTAAGCCATGATTTGCATTCAACTAAAGATAAGTTATTTTATAAGTAGGTGTTGTTCGAGTTGTGTGCAGTGAACTAACTATAGATATTTCCTAAATCAATTTAACCTAATACCAGTGTTTTTTTCGCTGGAGTATTGTTTTAACCAAATGTCAAGTGGTTTTCCAAATGTGGCTTCAAAAACCGAATTATGGGGCTTTTCTTGTATTGGTAGTTGGAACGCTACTTTGGATTTCTCGTGTCTTTGGAACTGAGCAAGATGGACACTCAGTCGCAGTAAAATGTCCTGGATTGAATTTTGTAAGTTTTCGAGAGTGATCGCCATTAAGATGTAGATTTTACAGATTATTTGAAATTCTGGTACAGATATTACAGTATCATGTAATTTTACGAATGCACGCAAAGGGTTTAATTTCTGTACAAACTTGTAATACACCATTTGAAACCCTAGTCACTGGTGCTCTCCTCCACGCGAGAATCTTATCTTGGAGCACAACCACCACTCTCCTCCATGCACCTCCAATGTTAACATCCAATGTCTAAAAAAAATCACAACTCCTCGAGTTATTCATCAATTTCCGTGATTTTTATAAGGATGAACGCAGATTCCCACGTAGACTGAGATCATGCTAAAAGATTTTCTGAAAACTTAAGAGCAACTTAAAAGAAGCTCAGTTCCAACTCCCATCGCCAGGTATATGTAATCTTAATTAATTAATTGCAGGCGAACAAGAATTTTCTAAATTAAGGGCATCCTTTACTTTGTAGATATTAGGTAGTATTACGTCATGTTACTTTTTATTTCAGCTCATTTGGTTGAGCCGTTTTCGTACCGTACTGAAGTCGCCATGCTAATAGCATTGGCGTAATTATTCTGTGATCGTAATTGTTTTACTCTAATTCAATCATTTAGTTTTAGCTAAGGCGCATCCTTCAGTTTTTGGAGAATAAATTTAGCTTTAATTGTATTTAGCAACTTTTCCTTTCTCGATTCGTTGATTGGGGGCAAAGTTAATGGTACCGAGCTGGACGTCTATTTTCATGGGCTAAATACCGCTTTTACAATACCCTTAAATGGTTCACGTTGAAAGAGACGTGAAATAATGTAAAGAAAAGACGGGCAACCGCCGCCGCTGCCGCTGCTGATGGAGGAGAGTGGTGGTTGCCCTCCAAATGTGAAAAGCCGAAAAAGTGAATGTATGTGTTCTACCGCTCACTGGCTGAGTTTTCAAATGGTGTATTCTCTCAAAAATTTTATGTGTGTAGAATGGAGAGCTGAGCTGCAGGAATCAGTCTGGACACCAAAGTGCTTGTGAGGATCTAGAGGACCCGGGTACAATTGCAACCTACAAATGCAAAAAATATTTTGAGCCCTATTATGAAAGCACCACAGGGCCCATCACCGGGACAGGAAGCATGGACAAAGGGCTGATGAAATGCGGCCAAGACGGAGTTTGGATCGGCTTGCAGCAGTTCCAGCAGTGGAGATGCAAGGAAGGTGACCTCAAGCAATACTATGGGTATTTTACTGATTGATTATAACAGATTCGGCACTCATGTTTTTTCTCTGTTTATTTATTCAGTCTGTGGACATAGGCCTGGCGGACTGCAACCCTTCATTACCCACGGGTTCTTTGCTAATGCCACAGCATGGCCCTGGCATGTCGCAGTGTTCACGCGGCACGGTAAAGATTTCCGCTACATCTGCGGAGGAACGCTGGTACGGAAGTCTGCCGTTCTTCTGGCGGCACATTGCGTGGATGGTCAGTCCCTGGACTCGATCCGCGTTGTGTTGGGCGCTTTGAGTAGCGACTTTAAGGAAAACCTAGTCACGAGCCACGCCCAAATCTTCAATGCACGTAGATATAGATTATCGATTATAGATCTACATACATTGCAAATGGCCCCCTCCTAACCTCCCACTTATGTGCAGATTAACAATTCTTTCATTGGGGACAGCTACGATCCAAGGAAGGACTTCCAAGGGGACATCGCCATTTTAGAACTGAGCAAACACGTCAAGTACACCGACCACGTGTCTCCCGCCTGTCTCCCACCCAACGCTGCTCTGCAGGACATCAATGGATTCCAAAACGAGAAACATGGAGACGTACTTATTTTTCTTCAAGCACAATTAAACATTGGAAATGTTCAAGGTGGTTCAAGTCCAGGATATCGAGGACTTGACTCACCTTGGAAATGCTGGAATTTAAACTCTTATAAGTATGTAGCGTTTGTCTAGGTCGTTGGCTTCGGATACACGGAAACGGGGTCACGAGAGACGAGCAAAAGGCTGAAGCAGGGCCGTGTGGAAATATACTCTTACGCTGACTGCTTCGTCAAGCTCCGCCAAACGCTGAGTGAGACCCAATTTTGCGCAGGTGGACGTAGCAAGAACGGAACGGTGACCGTCTGCAATGGAGACAGCGGTGGGGGTCTCTTCATACGTTCTACCTTCGATCAAAAGTTCTACTTACATGTAAGTCTATGTGGCAAGCCTTGCTTGGCAACTGATTATACGTGATTATTTTCCAGGGAATCGTTAGCACCGGGGACTCGAACATAAATACGGGTCAGTGCCATAACTACGGCGTCTTCACTCGCGTGGCCTCATTTATGCCTTGGATCCGGAAAGTTTTTACCAGTTTGGGAGAGTCTTTAGATGAACCTCTTGGAGTAGAGGTTGGCGCCGAACTTTTTCAGCATGGAAACGCCTCCAAAGTGTCTTTCCTTAAGTTCAAGCCGCTTTCAGTGCCACCTACAAGCACAGTGCGTGCTTTATCTCTCGCATTCCTTCGCATCGAACCCCGTGACCTCCTCACCTCCCTCGAAGCCTTGCGCACTGTGGAGCAGATCCGCATGAGTCATGTCATCTTCACAAAAGCCTTACCCGATTCTTTCCAACCAGTCAAACTCCCGCGTCTCAAAAGCTTCCACCTGGACCTGCTCCATCCCGAGTTGGAACGAGTTTCCGGCAAGTCGCATCGGTTTCCCAAACAATCCAAATTCCAACAACTCCTTCGCTCAATCAAGTTCTTCGAGAAGGACCTTGACCCGCACCTTGATCTGGCCACGACCAGAGACGTCACCCGCATCGCCACGTCAGGAGTATCTGTTTTTGTTCGAGTGGCCATCTTCAATCTCATCCAGGTGGACCATGGAACGGGCACAGTCGTCCTCTCCCAAGTCGAATTTGCACCACAAATCCTCTCCAACGTTCTGCACTCATCCTTCCGTCTTCGCCATTTAAGCCTCAGCTCGTGTCCATTCCCAGACCAAGTACTTCTTAACACTACGGAATTGCGAACTCTGGTTCTGGATGAAGTTAGCAGTACAAGGCTAGACTTAAATGCCTTGCTTCGAGGAGGGGCAACTTCCCTCGAAACCCTGGTGATCGTTTCTAATCGAGACTCAGTTGGGCTGAGTCTGAGCGGAGGAATACTCCCGGCTTCTCTGCGCCATCTCGTCCTTACAAGAGTCACTTTTGACCCAACGGAAACCCCATCTCTACTCACAACGCTTTTTTGTGACGAGTGTCTCCCGACGGCTTTCTCTCTCAAACGACTCCATGTCCAATTTCCGCACCTGCGGGAACTCGTTCTCATCTCAGCTGAAGCTCCGTCGCAGGCGCAAGAAGTTCTCAAAAACTTTATCCATCTCGAGTTAGCCATGTTCATTGCTTCCCGTGGCGACCACACGCATGGACTCAAGTTGGTGAATGTAAACGGGACTTGGACAGAGGTAGATCCATCGCCACTTCAGGACTGGATCTTGGAGACACGGCATTTGACTTTTGTCAAGAACCAATTGGCCTTGTTTTGGAGCTCAGAAGTGGATTTCCTTTGTGGAGGTCGAGTTTCGGCTGTGGAGCGGAGTGCATTTGAAAGCGGGACGTACAAATTCAAAGGTGAACTGGACCAAGCCTATGTAGACGCGAAGCTCTTCTCATTGGAGACGAATGGAGTGAGTTCCATTCCTCTGCCCATCCAGGATGTGCTTCAAGTGGTAGAACTGGAAAACGTGGTGGTGACCGTGGCTGTCATGGAGCGTTCCTTCAAGGCATGCCCCCACCTCAGAGTCCTCCGTCTCCGCAACACCCATTTCCCGGATATGTTCTTCTTGCCGCCGCAGGGTTTTTCCTTACCCCAACTACAAGAGCTCCACATCCAAACCTCCTTCCCAAAATTCTTCCACTTCTACGGCTTCCACGGCCTCTCAGCAGTCGTTGACTTCGGCTTCGTTCTCCTCTTCTTCCCAGGTTTGTAGGCAAGAGCAATTCAAAATATTAGCATAAATATTCTTGCCAGAATTGTTTGAAGGCCAGCGTGTCATATTAGATATTTACCTACAATTCTTAGACTAGATTATGTTAATGTACGAATCTAGCAAGCCTCCGACCCTGGTCATTTGAACTCTATACTTAGTACGCGCCGGAGTGTTTTATAGCATTTTCGTTTATCATTCAGTGTCAGCATTTCGCCTTATCATTGGGTTTTACAATTAACTTTCGGCATAGGTAAATAATTACCCTTAAGCTTTCGGTCTCTGAAACACAGTTCAACCCGTAAGTACCGGTCCGGAGGAATTTTTTCTCCACGCCGTCTTTGAAGTGCTATAACTCGGTCGGGTGTGGCGCCATAAAACTGGGATTTTTTGCTATTTGTAAATCAACTAGTTTTGAAATAAGTAATGTCAAAACTAGGAAGATGGAGTCGATACTAGCGCCTCCAGAAATAAATTAGATAAAAAACCATGATTTTTTGAGATTTTCTTCCGTTTTGTCCGGACTGGAGGAAATATCCTCCGGCTCTGGCGCACACGCGGTAAACCTCCGAGATGCACTGTTGCCGAATGGTCTATGAAGCAGTACCATGACATGACCATGAAATGACTCATTTGGCAACAGTTTGGAGGAAGTTACCTCCCGTCCGGGTGACATTGGGCAAAATTGGTATGGAGGAAAATTCCTCCGGTCCGGTAAAGGCAGGTAATTTTTACGTCCGGTACACACGGGTTAAACTTTGATGAGCTTCAGCATTGGCAGTAACCTTTGGCATTGCATTTAGAATTGGGTCTTAGCGTTACCTATTATCGGGCATTCCGACCTGAATTGACGCGGAGTTAAATCAACCATATTGAATTGACTGGAATTGATTTGTTTAAGTTGATTTGAATTAACGCCCTTAAATTCAAAATAAATATATGAGATATTGTCATTGTGTAGACGAAAAAGGGAATGCTGAGTTCAAAGTGACGACATCCCTTCTGCGAAGCAGACTCAACATCATTAACATGGACATGGGTCCATGCGTTTTGGTCAACTGGAACAAACACAAAGGCATTTTGACTTCACGATCAGGATTTACCAATGATTGGTTAAGAAACGGAAGTGGAGGCTCGAGTCCAATCAAAAAGTTGACACTGAGTTACATTCGACTAAATCCCCAAGTCATTCCTAGCTCTGTGACCCATCTCAACCTCAACTTCATTCGTTTGAAGAACACGTCAGCCTTGTTAGAACAGCCTACAGGACTCAAGGACTTAAGATTTGTAAATGTACGGCTGGGAACGAATGGCGGGAACTTGGTGAGCTGGGAATGGGCTGAATTGGATATCAGCGTGTTGGCCCGGTTTCATTCAAATTCTCTTACTTACTTAGCTCTCGACAGAGCGAATTTGACCAATTACGAACAAAGCGTTCGCTTTAAGTTTCTCACATTTGCATACATCGAGTCCTGCAATTTCGAAGACAAGTTCGCAACGAACTTTCTTTCAACATTTCCTAATTTGAAGAAGCTGATTCTGTTGGGACATTTATCAGACAAGATTTTGTGGGAAATCTTGCGAACAGAGACGAATCATCAGGTGGAGTGGGTATTGACTCGTTCGACGTGGAATCAAAGCCCTGACTTGACATCGTTTTTACGAAGTCTTGGTGTTGATGGAACGGAGAACGGGTTTCTAATTCTCAGAAGGTTGGGGGGAAGTTGGGTGAAAGGGAAAGTGGGTTGGAGCGAAGAACAGCTCAAACTCCAACTCCTGCGTCTCAAGGGGACTGCGGAGTTTGGGACTGACGCGAGATGTCACGGCTACAACCTGGAGAAACATGGGTCCCCTGGTCTTTGGGGACCGAAGGGCGTCTCTTCTCGGACTCCAGTGTTTTCTCTTCGGGATATAAAATCCTACCTTCCTCCCTGGCTTGCCTCTATCCTTGGAAAACAATTCGACTTAGACGATATCTAACGCACGTGAAGCTCAACTTATCAAATAAGAGCAAATGCAAATGTACAATTTTACACGATATCTCGAAATACAACATGCATTTACGAGTATGTATTGTAGACACGAATGGTGAACATTAGTTGTGATTATGAAATATGACTTATTATGATTAGTATGCAAATGCGCACTACCCAGATTTTGACAATCTAGAAACCTAAATTAAAATTATTTTGCACACGGCGTTTCGGTAGAACCTAACCCAACATGTATATGACACAATGAGTAAAGAGTAAATCAAGTTAGATTAAGTTTTTAGGGAGACGAGAATTCGAATTCCAAAGCTTTGCCTTAAAATCGGGTTATTTCCTACTTAGGATTGCCATAAAACAAATAATAACGAATCTAAAACGTTGTTGCAATAACGCCTTCGATTCTGTGTGTCCAGAACAAGGCACTAAACACCTCTGGTATTGAATTTCTGAACTCTTAACTGTAAAACACTGCTGAGAAACGGTCACTCTATAAAATGATGCATTATGAAACATGGAACCGAATGAACGTTTTTTTAAAAAACGTCTGCTCTAACGATATATTGATCGGTCCTGTACGGCTCGATGTTTCCTGGTATCGTGGAGGTCTTGAGCTTAATCGGTGAAAAAACAAAATCCTTCGTTCATTTCTCGACGAGAAACTCGATTTTTCATTACAAGAAATGAAAAAATCCCATAAGCAATATGGTGTTTTACTTGCCTCCAATCAAAAAATCATCGCGCTTTTATTCAGAGGATTTCAGGGCTGATTTTTTTTCACTGAAAAGCCTTATGCCCGATGCAGGGAAATTAAATTGCGCCACAAGTAAATTCGTTCTATTGTTGGCGTAAAATTAACTTAAACTGGAGTAAGTCTATCTTTTCGATCACCTTTTTTTGGGAAAAACATTATATCTCCCTTGTTTTTAATCCGATTTGGCTGAAAAAAGGGTCAGTGACGTAGAATCGCTTTGATTATTACCTGAATCATTTAAAATTTGTTTAGCTTATTCATTTTTCCTGAAAACCTAAAAACACTTGGTGAGTCTAACCTTTTCGACCGCACTCTAATGGGTGTTTGCTTTTGAAATGGCATCAAAAGCGCACGACGTGATTTCAAGTGTGTGCTGGTGACATGAAGTGCATAAATACTGATTTATCCCCACGAGCATCAGTAGAAATTATAGGAATATGGAACTTGTACCCTGTGCCAACGACATGCTTCGATTTCTAGTGCCAATGCCAACTGACAAGAACACGGGTTTGTAATTATGCAATGCAGCACAAGAGTGTGTCCTTATCAGCAATACTAACATTACTGCGCATTTCTATATTTAGCTAGATTAAACATATTATAGGACCCTTCTACCCACACACACCTTATTGTACAAAATTAAGATATTAAAAATCGGATATGGTTATGCTTTTCTAATTGAAATCGTGCGGATTGCAAATTGCAATGCAATCGCTAATTTGCTAATTATTGAGCCTAATGACTCAATGTGTGGTTCCTTAACCGAAATGATAAGCGATTTGAGGACTCACATTTGAGCATCCTTAATTAATGCGATACGCTAATTAAGTTGCACTGGTTTCACTTGTGGTAACTAAATGGGTTCTTTCCATGCAGTTTATCGAAATAGACTTTAAACAATTAGATAAAGCATTTAAAAGTTAAGTTATAGGTTTCTCGTATATCAGTTTTGTGGTAAACTGACCGATTGTATCGTTTGCTCGTAAACCTTTAAAATGAATTGATTAAGACAGTCTGAGATTAGTTCTTTCCGAAGTTCAAAATAACTTCTTGGAATTTCGGACGTTCTTTTAAATAAATACGACGAAGTAGTTTATTGTTGAAAACAACTAGAATCGGTACGAGAATCGTAGAAAGACCCGAAATGGAGGAATTTTACAACTGTTCTGCAGCGCTAAAAGGTATGCTATGTTACTACAAACCGTACAAAAATTATTCAAGCACTTGACAAGTTGACAAATACAAAGTATTTTCATGCATAACGCAAATCACTTTACTATATCAGGATTTGTGAAAAATCTAGTTACACAATTTTCTGAGTTCATATAATATCCATTACGAACACATAGTATAGTAGGCATGCAATTTTGATTTGGTACCATTCAAAAATTATAAAATCATTTAATTCAGGGTGTTTCCTTGGAGTTCCTCGGAGCATGCAAGGTTTTAGAAGTTTCCCCTGAAACGTTTCCAAAATTGTCGGTTTACTACTAATTACAAAAAAAAATAGTATGAAACACTTATTATGTTCTTATGAGAAATAATTCGTCTCGGTAGGTTTTTCTTTAGAACATAAAAAATCCAGCGTTTATGAACGCATTTTCTCTGATTAGTTTTTGTAAAAGAGTGAAAGAGTCATTTAGTGAAATGGTTTTTAGTATATTTCTCCACTTTAAAAATTAAATTAAATCCAGGTTACTGACATAGCCGCAGCTCAATCAAGGTTTTGGATGGGAACTTTATCGTTATCTAGGATCCTTAA
>JAQFYT010003616.1:0-10414 GCA_034694925.1 Ceratophysella denticulata | reverse complement strand
GCAGTCCTGAAACAGAGCCGAGAGAGCGGGCTTTCCTGTCTAATTCAAACTGGTTCCAATTTGACACACACTCTTAACTTAGAATTAGTAAATTATTACAAAATGATTTATTGTCATATTTTCGGGTAAATATTCACAACAAAGCGGATAGGTAACAGGTCACTTTGTTAGTTAACCCACGTATACATATATTAATTTCATAAACAGCAATAAAGAGTTCGACGTCGGAAGTTTTTGGTACAAAATTAATTTAAAATGTGTAACTGTAAAATCAGATGAATGATTGGTGTGTTTGTTGTTTGCTGCATTTCTTATGAAAAATACTGATTTCGAGGCCATAAGTCATCTGATTTTATAATTATACATAACATAATACCTAAATTAATTTTGTACCAAAAACTTCCGACGTCGAATTTTTAAACTATGACCAATTTTACAATCGGCTGAATTTTCATTAAAACATTAATTAAAGCCAATCTAGATTTTGTAAGTACGTCAAAGTATTAATAGGGCAACCAGGGCAGTACAAATGTTTCCGCGAATCCACACGTATAATTATAAACTTGGGAGGTACTTTAAATTGACCTCGGTAGGTAAGTACATATATTCCATAATTCATAGTACAAACCCTTAAAAAATATTAAAATCTACAGATATAGGGCAGGAGAAAAGTAATCTTCTCAATTCTCATCTATTGACGTAGACGGTGTGGTGTGTGGTAGGGTGTACGTGACATAATTCCATTTTCGAGCCTGTAGTATTCATATGAAGTTTTTCGATGTAACCTCCAGCCTATCAACCATAGAAATGTATAATGAAAGCTTGAGACGAGGGCCATACATCTCGCATTTCCCTGGGAAGGAAAAAATGTTACTCAAATTCAAATCCATTTTTTTTTGACAAAAAAAAAATTGTCTTCCATGGTAATGCCTATAGGATCCCAATTTCTTCGCCAGGGAAAGCAGACCGAATACCAATACCTCATACGCAAAATATTTGGAATTTCTTCGGTGTGCCTATGTAGCTTGTGCTTGTATGTGATCAATGTGAATTTTCGTTTGCTCGTTTTCGCGTGAAACTTATTCGAAAGTCTGAAAGTTATTCGATATTGGTAAATCTAAGCCAATTGGTTAAATACAAAGTTTACTGAATACAAGCTTAAATTAGATTCGCACATTGATGTCCGCATTTACCCAATTTATTCCATTTCCAGGCAAACTTAATATGAATTTTCGGACCAATAAATCTTCAACCTGAGTTTTCATCTTTTGGCCTGGATTCATTTTTGAGCTAAAGATGTGAAGGCTAAAAAATCATTCACAATTTTTCAAGCTTTAGCCTCGACTTTCAACTTTTTTCTCTTCCGTTCCTGCCTCGTGCCCACTTTATTATGAAATCCTTATATGTAAATAAGGTGAGGTTAGAAATGAATCAAAATCAAGAAGATGAAAACTAAAAAAAAGCTTTCTTTCTCTGCCTTCAAAGTGGGAACGGAAACACAGCTGGAAGTGTGGAAATTGGATTTTTTTTCTCTCTACACATTTGCATTATCATCAAAAGGGTTGGCGGCGGGAGTGAGACAACCGTCCGAAATCTTGATTGTCGACAAATGGAAATTAGGTGGTTTTGGCGTACGGTGTACGGTGTCAGGACAATTCTGTGTAGGTTCCAGTTTTTACTAAAAAAAATAAACCATAGGCTGTAATGTACATCTACACGGACAGTGTTCAGCTAGGTATGTACAAAAGGTACAATTTAATTTTGTCACCCACACGGGGCTACCTGCTCTGTAATGTAATGTGTCTTGTCCCCGGTATTAAACCTAGTGTCCCACTTTCTTCGTATGGCGATGGTTATCTTAAAATAGGGCCTCGAAGTCTCGACTTGAAAAGCACGAATATTCGGTGAAAGCAGAGAGGAGCATGGATCGAGACAGTAGTGGCTTGACTACCACTATTTGTCTTCCCTATTCTGCAGCCTTTTCTCGCTTTCTCCTTGCTATAGAATACCTTAGGTGTCTCTGATCCTTGTAAGTAAATTCGAAGGCTGTCTTGCGGTTGGGAACACGGAGCATTCAAATATCAAATACTTGTAATGTCTAGGGAAACCTGCATGTTCGTCGCAGGCTGTGACCCAGACAAGCTCTACATCCAACATCCAAATACAAGAACATATTTGTCCTGGTTTGGTTTGGCATGGGTATACAATGGCACCAGTTGGAATTGATGACACTTATTCTTCATAGATATATGTAAAATCCGTGTGGCGGCCCAACAGCAACGCCGCTTGTCTACAATTTTGCTCGACAAATATTTCGAATAACAATAGCTTTCAACTTGCCAGTGTATAATCCCCACAACCTATAGATTAACGTAAGTATGCAAATTGTATACAGTCTAAGCTGGTTTGGTTCTAAGCGATACATAAGGCTTGGTTTTACAATTTGTGATGTTTCTGGCGATTAGTAGAACCCGCCGAATGCCTGCTGATCCTATCTTGAGTGTTCAACAAAAGATTTTCAATTTGTCGAAGGCAAATGTAACGGCGGAGCTTTCATCTCCGCCACCCATTCAGTCTGCTCATCTCTGTTCCCGGGCATTTGGGAAAGTTCACGGACAATTCCGTTTCGGATGATTGGGGTTCATGAAATTTACTATTTGAAAATATATCTCAAAATTTATCGCTGCAATGTTAAATGCATTGAATGTTAAAAATTAAGTACGCGAAAAATATTAGCCATAGTTCAAAATGACTGAGACCGAGTCGTCTTGAAAGCATTAGCTCGTGTCAGGGTGTATTGTGGGCTGACAAGGCCCTGGAGTGAGTGTGGAAAAAGGGATTCACATGCAAAATGAGATGGATTTAAACGTAATCTCATGAATGGGTCGTTTTTCGTATGTACACTCGAGGCGTGTGAGAAGACCGGATACACTTCTAAAGCCTGCTGCCAGTAGACAGTACGGGAATCTCTGGGAGTGCTTTAGTGTAGTGCTGAGCTGTGATTCAATTTAATTTCAAAAGGAATCAAAACTTCGATAGAATTCTCACTCAGGAGATATAAGGCAAAGTGAGTTGGAGAAAATGAGGAACAGACGATCATAAAAATAAAATAAAACTTGATGTTTGTGTCAATGAAAGTGAAGTAAAATTTAAATGAAATCGAAACTCAATTTATAAAAAAACTTTCACTTTCACATTGGGCTTTCACTCTGCTTTTTTATAGGGTGAAATAACAATAGTATTTAGATTGTAGGATTTCATGAAATGGATACATTCGGATAAGATGGATACAATTTGATGCATACAGTATGGATGGATACATCTTGTGCCCAATTAGGAACACGGAACTGTACTGCTGCTTATGAACTTATGCTTCGATAAGCTTTTCCAATTGCTTGCTCTGTATGATAACTTTAATACTGGCAGAATTGGATTTCCAAAGTGTACTTGACTCGTTATAATATCCAATTTGTGTCAAAGTCGTTAAGAGTGTCAGATTGCTGATTGTACGACGATTTACGTGCTTCAATTCCCGTTTTACCTCGTTACTGTATCCTATTTTAGTGCTTTTTTATGAGTTGTACCAATTGGTGACCGAATAAAATGACAAGCGATGCCGGACATGCCAAGTGTTACTGTTACATCATGTTCCATCCTGTTATTTTGTTACGTTGCCGTTACCGCGTACGAGGACTACTTGTACTTGTGATGCCAGTCGATAACCAATATGTTTATTTTAAATTAAATATAAAATTTTTGGAGCAGTTTAATCAGTTTCATTTTCGTAGTCCATTTGTAGTTTATTGTATAAGAATAATCTTTATTTACAATATCCTATCCAATATGTCTATCATATACTACAATTTTACATTGAAATTTGTAATGAATAACGCGTTTTATTCAATACAATACCTGATTTTGAGTATAATTCTGATTACAGGCTCGGGGAAAGCCGGCTGAAGTAGGTCAAAAGGGGACGTCAGGGCCTAAAACCCCGACTTTAACTCCCAAGAATAATCATCAGGGTAAAAACGGACAGAAGCCTCCACAAAAACCGCCTTCGGCTCAAAAGGGTCAGGTCAAGGCACCCCAAAAAATCCCGCCTGGTAAAAATGGAAAGAAACAACTCAAGAAAGGACAACGGCATCAACAGTATGACCTCATCGTTACCATTGATCTGGTAAGTAATAGAATATTAGTTTTTTTTAAATCTAAATTTCAAACACCGAGTATGCGGCATATATCTACGATTTGACCAGCATATACAAGCGTAGATATCCATGGATTTAGAAACATAACCGTATATATCAGCATTCGTATCTATAGACCTGGAAACATATATGCGTGTATATTCGCATTATGTCTATGAACTCAGAAGCACAAATGAGCGAACATAGCCGTAAGAGACCACATGGCATGATGCTTTGGCTATGAATTCAAGTTTGATACAGTGGATACTTCGGAGAAAATCAATTAGAAAGCATATTAGCGTGTAAAAACGCCGGCCAAGTATTTCGTGGTGATAAGAATTAAATCATTTTCCTCAACTTTCATCAATGCTTAGATAATGCAGTATTCCAGGTTTTTGGGCCTGGAAATAGCATCCATGCGTGTAGACGGCTTTGTTTTCCCCACTTGGCCTCACGCCGAGCTCCATTCTTCCGTTGTATTGGGATTTGGAATCGAAATTCCGTCTAGCCTCTTCTACAGATACTTGAGAAGAAAGAAGGAAATCTCCGTCGTCCAAATCCGCACAACCCACCTTTCGAATAACTTTGGCTGGACTTCCATTGTCAATATTTCTACAAGGAAAAGCCATTATGAGAAAAAACCCTGAACCTTTGATTTCAACACTGCCGGACGGACACACAGACGAGTTTCTTCTAAGCAATAGATAAGATGGAAGATAGAAAATCATTCGAACCGTTGCAAGAGCGTCTATATCCGCGGTAACGTGAAAAGATTGACAAAAGACAAAGCCTGTTTAATAGCAACTTGGGACCAGAATGAATGTCAGGGACGAAACGTCCAGGAACGTTTATTTAGAAACTCGAAAGATTCACGAATGTCTCTTCGAATTACGGGCAAGGGCTTGTCAGATTCTGAGCGTGCTGTTGTCATGGTTTTGGGAGAAGAAAAGGGCTTATATTAGACAAATTTTGGATTGGATTTTGAGTGAAGGTTCAACATGCTCGATGGAAGAGAAGAGATTAGATCTGTCTCCAGACTTATTTAGTTCACTGAATACACTACTTCCTGACTTCCAGACCTGTCCAAAATGAATTTTTATGAAAATACAACCAAAAATCTTAAACAAATTGGTTTGAATATTAGATTTGACATTTTTTTTGGAATGCTCTGCAGATTTTTAGAATTCAAAATTGACAGTCCCAGTACAGTAATGTAATTACCCCAAATCGAAACGCACTGTACCTATGTATTTAGCATCCGGTTTCGAAACAACACCATGTCACTCAACATGTGCCTGACTCCTTAGTACATAATGGAAAATGTAATGCGTCCCACTTTTCTCAGCCTAAAATATCTTAGCCTGTTATTCACACGTTCGTTGGCGTTGGGTGCGAAACAGCAGGATGGATCTTTACGGAGACTGATATTTACGAGATACGTAGGTATATCTACCTAAACACACAAATGCATATGTGGAGATACTAAAGCAGAATCTAGAACTAGAAAATTCAGTCCAGTCAGTAACTCCCGGGTTTTTTTTATGCTCATTGAAAAAATCCTGTTAACTCTCGAAGTCAGGCATCAAGTCTACTCGGGAAGTTTTAAATCCCATGCTCTATTTTTTATTCCAAAATAGTAGAAGAGCTATAACTCTATAAGCCATCGTAGGACAAGAAACGGTTGCGCGTTTTCGTTTCGCTAAAAAATAGTGTTTAGTTTAGTACAGCGAAACTGCACGACAGTCACGGTCAGTGGTGAATTCTGTCTTGTCAGCTGTGACGACGAATAAAGTTGGGATTTGGCCTTGTATAACGCCAGGCAAAAGTGTAAAATTTTGTACGTTAAAAGTATTTATAGTTTTTCTAGTTGTGTTGTCGTTACTGCGAATCAACTGTACAACTCCGTCCAAACTGACACAGACACAATTGACGTAGACCCGTGTACACCGTGAGTTATCTAGACATTGAGATAATAAATAGAACTGGGGCTTTGGAAAGGACTCCCTGGGAATTCAGGTAAGTTTGATGTCATTTCTCCAAGTTGACACGGTCAGAGATATGTAGGAAAAGGAACATTAGCCAACCAACGCAGCAGCACCAACCATGGAAATACCTCGTATGGAAATAAGCACTTTCTTGAGCCCCAGTTGCCGTTGCTTTTGCCTTCAGTTTGGCAGTTTCTTGAAAACCCTGGAGAAGCATTTATCTCGTCTCAAAATCCCGAGTCGTATTAAACTTTAATTGAATGGCAGAAGCTTTTCACCTCCTTTCCCCGTTTTTTAAGGTCACAGGGTATATTTTATAACGATAGAGCATTTGACGGGCCAGGGACAGCGAATCCTACGTGAAATTCTACTGGTCAGGTCAAGGACAGCGTAATCAGCATATTCCACATGTTGAAAAGATGGCATTATTGCAGGGGTCATGCGACTCAAACCGAACTCACTGATTCTCAATTTGGATCGCATACGCTTTTAAACCTAGCCTTAATAAGATCGACACATACATAGATACAGAATTGATAGTACGAAATGAAACCGGTCATTCCTCATCATAAAAGCTCGTAGGCGGAAGTCGTTTGGGGAAGAATAGCGTTTGGGTCAGTCACAAAGACTGGACTTGGGTCCATTCCATATTGAAAACTTCATACTTAGGCCAAAGACTATTGTCCGAAAGTCCGGAGCCCAAAACCCATATCCTTCCTTCCTCAAACTCCTAATTCTTCTGCCTCATAAACTTCCGCCTTATCAGGCTCAGCTAAACCGGATGAGTGACGTGACATTTCGTAGCGAAAAATTTTCTGCGTGGAATATAACGCAATTTAGTGTACCTACGAATTTCTGTGGACTTTAAAATTTTCTTTCACTAATCTTATAAGTAATTTCTTTAAAAAGGCTAATTGTCACCGCGATGGATTGTCACGACACTCGTACTCATAGTCACATATGCACATGGACATGAACTTTCGCGTACAACTGTCCGTGTATAATACTGAACTCAAAGCGTATGATACAAATACGTACTTCATTTCTGCAGGAAAGAAAGTCATACGGTGAAAGTCAGTGAGTTCATTTGACAGCTTTATTTGATTCCCTAGCATCATATCAGAGACTCAGATCTTGGCCTTGCCTTGCTTGGATGGAAGCTGTACTTCCAGAGTTGGGTTATTAGGAAAAACTGAGAAATTATGAGATGGCGACGGGTTATGGACGTCAACTGAGTGCTATTGAGCAAATTTATGACGACGAGTACTACCGGCTCAAGCGTACTAAATTACCCTATGAAGTTCAAAGACAGTCTGTAAGTCAACTGGTTGAGTGTTGAATCAGGTTGGGACTAACGCATGGAGTTTCTATTGAATACATTAACTTCTAAATTTACACCTATTTAATTATTTCATAAAACCTAATATTAACAATTTTTGGATTAAATTAACCGGCGTGATATGAGGAATTATTGCGTGATGAGTCAGATCAGAGACGCGTATTTCTAACATCTAACCGAATTTACCGTTTAGTAGAGTCCTGCCTAGGGTAAGGCTTCAGTAGAGCACGGTGTAATTTGCGGATAATGCCAGCCAAGGCTTTGAATTTAGGTATGTAGGCAAGGGGAGATGTGCTGACTAAGAAATTGTATAGAATGAGTTGTGTCGTAATGAAGTCAGTCCCAGTAGAATAATGAGTCCCTCAGGCCACATTCTACGCCCATCATATAGCTTTCACCCCGGTATGATCCCTCAGGCTCTGGAACAATATGACACCGGTACAAATCGGAATTTATTAACGAAGTACGGGAATACAGCCAAACTGTCATTGTCGGCTTAGATCAAAAGATATTAACAGTGAAATTGCTTCAAAATCAAAACCTGCGAATTTGACCAATATAGCGACACCTAATTTGATAGGACCCCCGGCGAATTGGCACGGCATCCTTCCGTCCAATTGACACATACCGATTTATACACGTCCAATTTTCCGATTTCCACTTAGGGAAAAAGACACGCAACATACAGCTTCTACTGAAGCTCTTTAGCTTATGAAACGACATTGAGCTCAATTTCAACCAGAAATCTCGACTATCTCCGAGATACCTTCCCATAATAATGCCATGCCACTACTAGTTCATTTTAGGTATTGCAACTCCAGGAAATCACTCTACACAGAATAATATCCTTGTCACTGCGAAGGGCATTGGGATTTGGAACATCGAAGTAAAAACATGAACACAAGGCAAAAAACCTTGATTACCTACTCCCGAGTTGATGGATCTAATCCTATACTACCAACCCATTTTCAATCTACAGGATTTACTTCGAAGCTTCGAAGCTTCGATACATGGATTTCCATGACCTGGTTTCGGTTTTTTGTTTGAGTTGATATAGATATAGGTTTTATTTCCAAGGTGGAATATACTTATTTTGACGGTGGTATTAAGAATATCCGGATTTATTATATATTTTTTTTACTGTTACAGATATTAGTCGTTTTTTTGTCTTTGAACCCAAGCCAAGCCAAAAAGTTTTTTTCCTTGGAGGGATTTGACGGACGGGCTGAGTGACAGGGGTTCATAAAACTTTCTCCACTTGGAGAAAGTCAGCCTCGAGTGAAAGGTGTGCTATATTCTACTCCATTGCCCATAGGCCGTAGCAGAATAATGTCAATTCTGACCTAATTCCATTCCAGATCCAGCGAGTATTCTCTCTATGAAAAATAGGAGATTACGCAAAGATTTTTCTTTTCCTCGAGATCCAATCCAGGATCCAGGATCCACCCGAGCTGACAAACGAGATTCCAACTTTCTCTTGCTTTCTCCTGTTAACTTCCATTGATTTTACGACAATTCGTTAACGAAAATCCGTAGGCATTTACATTGTATATGTATGCTAAGATTTGGATTTGTCTTGAAACTTTGGGCTGATTCTTTTACCCAAGTTTTATACTGTTTTTTAGGCTATAATAAAAAATAACCCAAAGTTTAGCATGCACCACCACATCTCCTAATCAAGTTATACAAGAGAAAGTTTGAGTATAAAGAAAAACAAAAAGTCAGAGTTAAAAGTCCGCAGTGGTGGCGGTGGCTTGACTTGGCTCGGCTCGAGGCAACAGATATGTTCATGTTCATGTATATGAATGATATTGTACACCGCAAAACAGAAGAGCTCTAGCTTATTAAGTTTATGAAGTTGTTGGTGTTTAGAGGTTGGGCACAGGAATCCTTCTCACTTCCTGGCCAAGGCTACGTTTAATCTGGTTTTAGGCTTAGGAAGGTTGGTTGTGTTTTTCTCGCGAAGCTAGTACTCTAGTACATAACATAAATTGTATTATGTAAATCACATGTGGCTCTAGTTTCCTTTCCCCATTAGACCTGGGCGTGGAGCAGAACACGAAAAGTTATATAGGTAGGCTTTCCATTGCAGACACATGTAATTGGATTCTTCGTCATTTGGCCAAAGCTGCAGTGTTGATTAGGCTTATAGAGCTATCCTGCAAGTAGATTTAAATTCATCAATGTCAAAAGTTATTAAAGTCCATTGACGGTATTTTAAGGCAGTTTAGATTAGGTAGATTAGAAATGTACCTATACAGTACAAACCCCTTAAGGCAGTTTTTTGCAATGACCAAAACACACGTATCAGAATTAAAACAACGCTCGCTCCCGTAATTTACATCGGTAACACCCTCACTGGAAAGCTTAAGGCCTGGTTAATCGTATTAATTATCATTCATGCTTAATTTTCATTCCTGAAAGGAAATAGACTCTCTTTTTTCGTATTTTTGAAACAAACTTTAAACGTATATTTATAGAACTAAGCGTAATTTTTAATTGCCATTATGATATGACCCGTTGTGCAGAATTAAGTTTTATAATTTATAACTCTACCTCATCCATTTAACTGTACTTTGGTCATTTGTCCCAATAAATACATGTTTACTCGTACTAAATATTATACGGCGTGAAAGGCCATACCAATTTTACATTTTCTATGTATTTTTGTAAACATTTCGTGAACAGGACGCCGAATATTCATGAATATTAATTAAATACTTGAGTATCACGTTTCAAGGTAATTATCAATTAGATCAAATGTGTCTCCTAGTATATTTACAAGTAGTACAGTTTTTAAGGGTGGCATTTTTCGATGCCATGAAAAATAGAATATGCCATAAAAAAGAAGACTTTTGGAATAGGAAATGGAATGCTGCAATAAGTAAAATTGGTCTATA
>JAQFYT010003615.1:0-10417 GCA_034694925.1 Ceratophysella denticulata | reverse complement strand
AAAATAAAAAAAATAAATAAACTACTAAGTATATGGGGACTCTGTAAACATATATTATTATGTGGAAGCCTCAATAAAGGATTGTAAGTACTTTTCAAGCACAATTTCATACAGGAGATCAAAATACACGGCGGAATGTTACTGTGCACCACATCTCTCATGCTCCTAGCTGCACTCATGTTTTCTATGTTGAGGGGCTGTACAAGTAAGCCCCGCCCGCGTCCAGGTGTATACAGTCAGTTTCTTAGCTTGCAGTTTAGACTCATTGTATACTTAATCAGATTATGTAAACGTGCTAACAATGCTACCTGTTATTATGCTACTATTTCGCTACTACATGCTGCGCTCACGTTACTTCTGAAGAGAAAAATTACTTTGTGACGAATTTAGACTACTCCCAGGTTTTGCTAATGTCTGTTTTCTACACGGAGTGGGCTAGCGGGTCGTTCAAATCCGTCACAAAGTAATTTTTTCTTCAGGAGTAGTAATTTTGGCTCGTACTATTTATTAAGTAGTAGTGTACTCCCTGGAATGATCACACTGAATCCGAAAGAATGAGAATTCTGCTTAATAAAGCACGGCGGCTAATCTGGCATATTGACCAAAGTCTAAGCTTTACATTTTGAGAATGATAATACCTATTCAAAAACCTAGGCTATACACATTAATTGTTCTTCATTCCAGAAAACGTAAACCATGTGTTATGGAAGATCTAACGGTGTAATAATATTTGGTCTTTTCTTACTAGCGGCCGCTCTACAGCACGAAAGAGAGAGAGAGCGAGCCGCTATCTATCTAGCTCTTTCTCCTCACCGAGACAGCAAAATCCGGATCGTTGCAGAGATCGCGACCGTGTACGGCTTAATGTTCCGTGACATTTTAACATTCCAGGTGTTGAAAGCAGGTTCTAAAATATATTATTATTGACCCAGGTAGATTGGTGGATTTTATATCAATTTAAAATATGTTTCTTTGATGGTGGACCATTCAAACGGCTTGAAGACCAAAAATTCGATCTATTGCAGTATTTTGCGCTGTGCAGCGGTCATTTGAAGGAAAAGTCAACATATTATTGCACCATTAGATCCGCAATGAAATTTTCTTTAATTTGGTATCTCATATGACATGGTATGATTTTCGGAAGTATGGCCTAGGGAGGGGGGTGTAAAACACACTCGTCATGTCAACTTCAGCAACACCACTGCTTCTCACTTGTTGCAAATTAAAAACGATTACGACCTCTGACCTCAACTACTCGGCTGAAATGTTTGTAAAATTAATTCCACTGCGACAATAAAATATAATGTTCACGCTGTCGTATTGGAAATTGGAGTAGCATTGACAGTGTGCTTTATGAGAAAGGGTTTTTAGGGACGCTAAGGGAAGCATTTTTAACCAGAAGGGACTTATACGAAGAGCCGGAATGGTTCTCCGACCTTGTAGAAGTTAAAATGATGATATAGAGTTGAATTATTTATTTGTGTTTATTATTTGCTCATAATAAAGTCAGCCAAAAGTACAGCTAATCATATTTCTTGACAAACGGATTGATCGTAATTGGTATCTACTATATAATTTGGAGTGTTCGTCCGTCCGTCCGTTTGTGTTCGCTTAACTCGACGGGGGTAGGGGTACAAAAAAGTTTGATACGTCAAACTGCTAATAAGGCATTTACGGTCCAAATATCTTGACCCCCTACTGGCCAAATACTGAAAATGGCCAAAAAATAAATATTTCGCGTGATACATCAAAAGCTTGAAATTCGCGTGAGGAATCCAACGCCGTATTCCTCATCGCAATATTTTGACCCCCTACCTCCCATGTGACCCAAAAACTGAAAATGGCAAAACAATTAATATTTTATTTGATGCATCAAAAGCTTGGGATTCACGTGAGGAATCAAACGCTATATTGATAAGTAGATATTTTGACACCCAGACCCAAAAGTGACCCGAAAATCTTCAAAATGACCAACTACAGAGGCACCTAAACTAGTATAAGGCAAATTTATAGGAATAGGAACTAGAAAAGAACCCGAGCACTGCCGTAAAAAGCAAGGGACGAGTAGAGGGACAGGATATTGACGAAAGAGATTGGCGAAGTCAAGAAACAGGAGATCGAGCAAAGAGACGTGTGAAGTCAAGGGACAGAAAATTGAAGGAATCAGATAAGTAAAGTCGCGACAAACACCACGGAAGCGGCGTATGAGATCACGGGAAATGAGGGAAAGGTGAAAAGAAAAGATTCAGGAAAGGGTGAAGTAAAGCAATTGAGAGATAGTGGTAATTCTGTCCGTAGAACGGGCTTCCCGCTAGTTTCAAAAATTGCATTTCCGCGTACGACCTTTGCATATTTGGAATATCATTTGTCAACCATCTCTACAAACTTTTGAACGGAACCTTGCATATATGTTCACAGTCATTTATACATGCCATTTACTTTAATATAATCTGCTAGCAAAGTCTGGTCTGGAGTTGCTGCTTAATAGATTTTGTATGTCTGTAAGGAACTGAAAGTCTGAAAGGACTGTCACTAAAACAGTAGATTTACTGGCTTTTTTATTTTTAAATTTATTTTTGAACTGACTGTTGAGAAGGGTTGAGCCCATTTCTTTGTTATACCTTTCCATTGTCCGTAGGAAAAAGAATGCTTAAAAACTGTGTATGTGTGTAGCCTGTGTAGTACAGTAAATAATTTATTCTATCGATAAGATAAATATAAGGCCAACAACAGATGTTGTAGATATCCCGAGTAACCGAAATATACGACTGAAAAGTGTTGACCTTTTTTATTAGTTGGGCTTGTTGGGATATCGCGGCGTTGCTAAGCTGGAGTTCAGCACTGAAACACCAGACTCTGATGGATTCCACCGGCCTTTGGACCAAAGTCAAACAAATGTTTACAAATACTAAAGCACCTAATTATTTCGTCAATGCAATAAAAGTATCCGTCTAATCAGTCAAAACGGGATTTTAAACTCAATAAATAACGTTAGCGGCAATAACAAAACAAAATAAAAATATATAATTCGTAAATATGGAACTTAAATAGATCGACAATTACGAAGATGCATGAATAGACACAGGTATATGCAAGGTAGATTAAAACCCCTTTTTCGCTTCGGCTTATCATACTAAGAAAAATCGTACCACTTGATATAATTAACCAAATTTAAGTTCGTTTGAATAAGTATCTCATTGACAAATACTTTGTACTTTGGAAATCCGTTCACACAATGAGTACAGAGCTAAATATACGGACGGTACGGTAATTTCCATTTTCGACTATCTTCTAAATTATAGCAGATACCATCTATAAGAATGTTATTAAACACATCAGCACGATATATTATGTGCAACCTTGAGAAGACCAAATCTTTGAAACCACTCTAACACACGCCGATTTTAGCTAGAGTTGCTATAATTGAATGAAATAGGGTATTGGTAAGTTCGTGAACTTAAATAATTATCATACTAAATATTGATAATTGTTTGCCTTACTGAAACAGAAAGGTAATATGAAGGACCACGTTCGCCGGAATCCATCCAAAAGCATATGAAAAGCTGTGACTGATACCGTCCAGGGTTTTCACAATGCTATAATCAACCAATCATGTCCACCTGTTACTTATTATGATAGTTAATTATAATATTTTGTGAAGTTAATGTCAAAATATGTTAATTTGGTAAAATTGGAATACATGTAGTATAAATCTATTTTCGGCTATTTGTAACTGTGACTCACTCGACGTCATGTCAACTTCAGTAGCACCATTGCTTCTTGCCAGTAGGAAAATTAACTCGATTGTGACCTCTGACCTCGAGTTCAGTACACGGCGTTGTAATGCTTCACAATGAAATTTTAATGAAATAACAAAATAATATGCTTAGTCTGTATTATAATGCCAGTAGCACTGACGACAGAGTGCTTTAGTAGAAATGTGCTTATTGGGACGCCCCAAGAAACGTATGAAACCAGAAGGGGCTTTTAGTAACGGCCGGGAATTTACGCCATCCCTGCCGAAACCAGAATACATGGAGTTTAGTATTTGCGCAAACTAAACTGTTTAGATGGGAGGGAGCTTATCAAATTTATGCCAAACGTATTAATCGTGAAATTTTAATACCGCTTAAATGTATTTCAAAGGCAGAGGATGTACGTAAATGTCTATGGCTTACAATTAAAGTGCAGGCCGAATAAATGAAGTCCAGCCAAGAATCAATGAGTTGCAGTCAGCTTCTGCGCATCTCTTTCCGCGCATAGTCGATGTACAAGGTGTATCGAGCGTTTTTCCTAACCTAACCTTACAAAAATGAATCTCACAGTCGTGAAATGTAGTTCACTTGAGTGAGTGCACCTACTCACCCTGTAAGTTGGTGTTGCGCGGAGGAGATGCGCACAGGCTGGCTGCAAGTCATTGATTCCTGGCTGCTATTTATTTTAACCTAACTTAATCTAAATTACCTTAACCTAACCCAACTTAACCTACAACCTACTGAATCACTTTTGAACGTTATTGACATTTTATTCATATTATTGCCAAAATAATTTTAATCCTATATAATATACTGTCCACAGTATATTTTGTTTTAAATGTACATGTAACATTACATTGGATTATCTGCCCATAATATGCATAATGCATATGCAATGCGAAGATGTACATAAGTTATACTATTCATGTTACTTAATTAAAATACTGTGTATCATAGGACAGGACATCTGAGAGATTTAACTAATTGACTATAGATAAGACTATAGATAGACAAGACAGAATATCCTTGTACTAGACGCGATGCTTTGCGAATAAGAATTTAAAATTTCTCTGGAGTGCAATGATACACAATATTTTAATTACTTAAGTACATCAAGTATAGCTCATAACTTATATACATTTTCGCATCGTATATGCATTATGCATTTTATATGGGCAGATAATCTCATGTTTGTTACATATACACTTAAAACAAAACATACTGTGGACAATATATTATATAACGGCATCATTGTAATAAAAATTGTGATTAATTTGGGTGTGCATTTGAATAGAAATATGTATTTTGAAATAGTTAAACAAAAATAATGCATTATATCTACACGGGATTTTTGATACACACAGAGTAGTATTCAGCAATGTTCATTCATTTACATGGCCGTACAAGTTACTTTGGATTCTGCTTAGGAACTCCCCTCATAATTTGACAGTCAAAAGTGAGGCCCTCATGAGTATTGCTCTCCCGTGGCCGATTGGGGACGCACAGTACCCATTTATGGCTAGTTAGTTAGATAAACGTCCAGGGAAGGTGTGCAGTGTCCATTTTTAATCCTACAACCTATTAATAAAAGGGAAGAGCTTTAGGAAACACCGACATTAGTTTTGTCCCATGCAATTGTGTGCTGAATTTGAATTTCTCAACGATTCGCAGGTTTGAGACGCAAGGGATTTTTTTTTATGCAAGTGGTCTATTGAGTACAAATTACAAATAAATTAAGTTATGAGTGCGCTTACAGTTTATTGCTTACCTTCAGCTTTCAAAAGATAAAAGGTAATCAGTAAATAGTAGTTCTTAATCAGCTGAATTCATAGTTCATTCCAATTTTAATCTTGCTCCAAAACCAGCGTTCGAGCTGGAGATGTAACTGAAGTAACCGTAGCCCAACCATATGTCTTAATTCAGAAGTCATAAGCAGACGCTGGTGGAGCACTGATGAGATGACCGACCTCCAATGTCCAATATCATTTTCTTCAGTTGTCAGTTTCAGTCATCAGCAGTCAGCAGCAGTGTACAGTGTAGTGTACTTCTATTGTATGGAACTGTTTAAAACGTGCTGACATTTGGAAATTAACTAAATACACCGTCACAAACAAAATAAAATGTCAAGTATAAAGAATACTTAGTAAGTATTCTGGAATAAAAATAGAAAATAAAGAAAATGTCGTCCTTTATAACCTTGAACAATGAACCCGGAACACAACACTTTCAAGACGCTATACTAAAGCTATGCACCAAAGCAAACTTTCTCTCAATATGATCAGAAATGAAATACAAATACACAATTCAAATCTCAATGCGAGCGAATTGAGTGCAGGGATTAGTTCTGACGCTCGCTCTACGCTCTATCTCATAGATATTTCACTAAAATATGAAGTTTTTCTCGTGAAACCTGAAATGGATCATGCTACATGGATGGAATTCACTAAACCATCGGTGTATTTATGGGGTGAACTTCATTTATTTATTCTACTCAAAACGGGTAGCGACATTTTAGTCAACTAATTGTATAGAACTAGCATAAATCTCTAATTTTGTATACAAAAAGAATAGTTTGAGAAGCTATCTGATAAGTTTTTAAGTAATGGAATGAGGGACAAGTAAGTAACCAGCAAATTTTTCTTGATTTTGTTTCAATTTTTAGTCCGGTTGCAGATGAATACTACAACGCGAATTTTTGTATAATTTCAGTTAGGTGAGGTTATGCCCTCTGAGTCTTTTGAATCTGACATTACCAAAGTCACACCGCTCAAAAATTCCGTAGATCACACCTAATTGTACAACCGGTAACCAATACGTTTTGTTTAAAAGAGTAGATTCTGCGACGCTCTGAGAGTTTTGTGTTTTTAGTTTATTTAAATTATTTGTATTAAACTGGCATTATACATTGTATTTTCTATAGAATATAAAAATAGATTAATTAACGTCCGAATCTACTATTTAATATAACTACTATTTACCACCAGAATGATCAGTGTTCGGTAACCGAACACTGATCATTCTGGTCAGTAGTTAAACCTAAATAATTGTTCTGCTAATCAATCGGATAGAGAAAGTAGTAAGCATTCAATTAGGTATCTTAATCTAAGATTTTTTGTCTACTGTGCGTATATAAGTACAGCTACTACATATGCAATCGCGCATAAATGATTCTTCAATATTTATTTTTGCGACATCTAGAAATACAGATCGAATTGCCAGTATTTAGCTTTGTGCTATCGTTTGGTTAAACTACCCAAATGTCAAAGAATTATAAAACAGGAAATGAATCTCCGACTTATATTATCAACTTACCACACAGTATTTCTACTTAAGCAGTTACGCCAAATACAAGTTTACTACTTTAAACGACGAATTATCATAATACACACGCTACTTTCGAATTGTCCTAGATAACCATTAATTCGATATTGGCTACCTATTTTATTACGCAGGAGTTATCCTAAGAATCACTGACTGGGAAATTGACCTTCAGCAGTTATTCAAGCAAAAACTGACATCGCATATTTTGGACATTAAACAACTATAAGTAGTACTCGTAAGTGATCATTGATTTGAACAAAATATGTCATCCCGTGTTATGGATAGAGTAAGTAGGTAATCAAAAAAGAATCGACATTAAAAAGGTTTACCTTAGTTCTTGTATTGATTATGAAAATCCAACCAAGTACCTAAATTAGCTACAAGAAAATAGTAGGGATTTTAAGGCTTCAAATCTTCATGCATATCTCCGTGACGTGTGTAGCGTCAAGCCGCGCTCTGCAAAAGCTGTAGGTAGTACTAAGCATTCCATAAAGTCGTCGATGCAAAATACTGGTCGGGTATATCATAATATCGAAAAAAAAATGGTTTCACAAAAGTCTCTGCAACTACTGGTTTGGGTATTTAATATAAATTATCATCTCAAGCTTTTTCCAGGCTTCTGGAATCTAAACCAAAATTGCATCGAAACGAAATACTTTGGGGAAGGCTTTGAAAGAAGCGTCCAAAAATATTGCAATTCTCCGAAGATTTTGCACCTTGCTCGTAACATAATTCCATTAATTTATACCGGGTCTCAAATTTCCACGTTTATGTACCTAACAATATTTTTAGTTTTGTTCAAGTACTCAAAAATTGAACTGTGTATAAGTGTATTCTTGGTGGTTTCATATTTAATTGCAATATCTGGGCAATTGATTTTATTATTATATTTCGAAGATGTTTGTTCTTTACTCAATGCCTTTTTTGCCGAGGACCTTAAACTACGTAAGAAACTAGAGTAATTTATTTAAAGGTATCGCTGCTGTTGTCAGAACTGATGCTTAAAGACTCCGTCCTATAGGCATTATAATATATTACATTGCATGAAAAAATACGATTTTACGGATTACCATTCAAGTGATGCTGAACTTATCTTATTTTATTTTTATAGTGGGTCTGTTTCGTCAAAGGCGACAAGATAGCGACGGTGTAGAAGTGCTACTGACCTCAATTTCTGTCTCCACAGTTTTAACAACCATTGCTACTTACGGCATTGCGGGTTATATATATTACAGTGAAAATATTCAGCTCCTCAAATTTTACGTTTATCTCGTTGATGCTCTCATGCACGATACAATTCCTGAATTTGTAACGTTGCTACTTCTTGGAAGTTACTTCAGCTATTTCGCTTGGATTGGTTTGAGCACAGTTAGCTTCCTTGCTTCACTAATGGTTGTTTACGTGGTCTCAGTAACCGCATGGCTGATAAATATCAAGAAATTGTGGTGATTTTGCTTAACAAATTCCTCAATTAAACTGATTTAACTATTAGAAATACTTGCTTTATCTTATAGGTTGCTACATGCAGGTGACAGAAAATTTAAGAAAACTTTACGCCTGCGCTATCGAGAAATAGAATTTCTGCATCGTTGGGCAATGGACATTGTCAAAACGCTTTTACCCACTTTTGTAGCTGGAGCAGAACTTTTCATAATATTTTCAATGTTTTTGGTCATTCGAATGAATTTCGCTCTTGGGGTTCCCTTTACTGCCGTTGGAAAATCTTTAGGAGTAAATTGCTTTCTTTTTCTGAAAGTTGCACTCCAGTTCTCCGCAAAAGTAACTAGTACATCCAAGGCCTTCTCAACAACTCCATATTTAACCTTGTCAGACCATTTTTCAAAGGAAGATCGCCTTTTCCTTGCATCTTGCCGTCCTTTAGCGCTAAGCGTTGGTTCAACCTTCACAATTTCCAGGGAAACATTTCCAACGATTTCCCAAGATATAATATTGATGAAATTGATGAACTTATTGGTGGCATTCTGATAACGCGATTCTGCACAATACCTTTTGCAGTTCAAAATTTATAGCTACATACTAGTATGTGAAACTTGTTTATACTGTAGTAACCTCGGCTGTAGCGATTCCTAGTATAAACTGAACGATTTAAAGTCTCCCGGGCGGAATTAAGGAGTTTCATTTGTTATGGCATACGGTATGGTTTACCTAGTAAATTCTGATACATACTGGTTTTAATAAAAGTTCGGAAACATTACAATACGTATTTTTACCGCCCAAGACACCCATTTTTGGTTTAGTGGTCAAAACCTCGATTACAGTAATAAGGTAATTAGCTTATTATAATCGATGTTTTGACCGCAAAAATGCAAATTTGGGAATAATAAATTTTATTTTAATTTCCTTCATCTATAGTATTTATTATATGTACTCTATAATCGAATAGAATTTAATTCGCTGATATTGTAGAATTATTTACTTTTATATTGATTTGTCAACTTAGTAGCTGAGTGTAAGCCGAGATTAAGATTAATTTTGCAAATGTAGTATGTGCTAATACAATGATAATAACATCAAGTCCTCGAATTGATAAAGAATTTGTCAACGCGCTGATGACCGAGATCGGGTTTTAATTAAATATGCTCTATTTCCTAGAATCGACAGTGTTTGCCAGAATAAATCAATCGAACACTAAATACCTACCTTTACTTCATTACCTTAAGTTTCATAAAAAGAAATATTGTAAGCTTGCCGCTAAATTACATTATTTACAATAATTTGTGGGATTTAAATATGGC
The DNA here is from genome assembly GCA_034694925.1 of Ceratophysella denticulata. Lineage (NCBI taxonomy): Eukaryota > Metazoa > Arthropoda > Collembola > Poduromorpha > Hypogastruridae > Ceratophysella > Ceratophysella denticulata. The sequence continues at coordinate 585 of JAQFYT010003615.1, read as the reverse complement.
TGACACTACATGGAAGTTTATTATTTATTTCAATTTTCTTTGAGCTGTATGTAACGAATAACCTAGACTCGGTAGTGGACCTCGTCGTATAAATATATTTTAATGCGAACAGAATTCTTAGAATAATATATTTATTATCGTAATCTTAAGATCTAGGAACTTGACATTTCTAGAGAATACTAATAAAAGGGGCAACTGGAGGCTTCAGTAGGCTTCCTCTAGTGCTTGAGGCTGGATCCGACGTTTTCATATTACTTTCGGAGTCTACGTTTATCGCAAATCGAATGAATTTAACCGTTGGATTCACCTTAACTGCTGTTGGAGTAGTTGATCCTTTGAGTACCCAATCGCACTAGGCCGTACTTTTTATAGGTTTCTCGGTTGCTGTTGTAGGTATATCAATGTACCAAATGTCATCACGATCGCCAAATTCGTTCGACGTTGAGTTCCATGTCAATCCCCCAAAGTAGTAGATACGGTTCAGTTTATCCACATAAACAGCGCTCGGTCCTATATAGACTTAAATCATGAGAGAAGCCATGTTGGTTGAGGAGAACCAATGAGAGACTCTATCCTGTTAAACGT
>JAQFYT010003614.1:0-10417 GCA_034694925.1 Ceratophysella denticulata | reverse complement strand
GTAGCCGGAAAGAATATGGATGACCGTATTATGCTACAAAGACGAAATAAGCATTTTTACATTTTTTTTTTTTTACTCAGAAAACAGTCTATATTGTTCTTCTTCTTGGTCAAGCAATGATTTCTAAATATATTCACGCGACGGCTTCGTGATCTCGTGAGACCTGTAGTTACCATTTTCACGAATAATTATAAGCATTCAGCGAAAACAACAATGCTACTTTAACTAGGTAGGTGGATACATACATACTCAATGTGCATTCATGGAATTTTTGACGAGTTCCGATTCCGAGACTCGTTAACAATATCCCTTCTCAATTGTTGACCTAAAAATCTCAGAGCGTAGCGTATTCTTATGAGAAAAATACCTACGTACATTCTATACCTATATGCCTATTTACTTACTTAAATAAGTAAGTAAAGTAAACGTGAACTACAGGTCGAAGTGTGTTGTGGATTTCCCTTCAGGCAATTGTCCGACCCTAGTAATAGTCGTTGTCTATTTATAAATCGTAAAAATAAGTTCTATATTTTTGTTTTTACAGAAAACAAGCTGGCTATATCCATTCTGCAGTTCATCAAATGCATTCAATTTCAATTCTTTGTACATACTGCAACCGCAGAGAGACATTCCAAGTTCCAAGGTATCATTTTGGTACCATTCAAGCATGAAGGAAATCGGACCGGACTGGCTACCACTACCTCGCCTTATATTTTGCATTAACATTATTCGTATTGACATATAGTATACCTATTTTGCGTCAACGTTCAAACAACATTTATACTTACCTAGTGAAATTGAATTAGGCTTGATGCTGTCCGACATCACATTATCGTAAAAACCGAACTCGGTGTTTTATCAAATACTTATATGGATATTTGGATGTTAAATCGTATCGAATTAACGAGCAACAGTTTACATTACCACCGTCAACCGTGTTAAGACATAAGAAAGACAACGATCAAACTTTCGCATCGCCTCTAAGCCGTCTGAGACATAATCTTCGTTTGTTCGTTCAGGTTACACGTTGTAACTGGCAGGGGCCCAATTAACGGCGAGGCCCTTTAAATCATTACCTCATGACATGGACAGTTCACTTCCTAGATTTACTGAGATATTGTGTAGCGTCAGACCAATGGTTTAGCTAAATACGTCATTCCAAAAACTCGTTCACGAATGAATCAACATCAACAACCAACAAATTGCGACTTGCAACTCTTGTACCGTGGTATGTATGTCCGGCACTCTTGCCGGCGGCACCACAATACTAGAGCATAGAGCAGTGGCGGAATTAATTTTACTTACAGTAACCCGCATGACCAAGACCCAGGCTTCAGTGCCAAGGTGTTAATTGTTAAGACGGCTAAACTTGAAAATGAATAAACGTTGACTTGCGGTAAACCCAATGCACTACGCATTATTGTCAATTGTCATCTTTCATTTTCAACAAAACAGTCAAAATGTGCTACACTGTTGACTGTTAGTACTAAATAACGACGACGATAGGTTAAAAGTACAACCCGCATGTGAAGATTATGCCTAATTGCAGCAGAGGTTGGAGGTGGAGGCTGGTATAACCTATGGACCTGTATCACGAATCTTGAAAACCTTCTTTTTGCTTTTAGCACACGCGGCGCTGTCGAATGCGCGAGGTTAGTCTCGCGCGCCAAGCCGTTGCTGTACTTTAACCTACACCTAAAAAATTGGTATAGTTTTAAGTTTTAATAATTATTCAGATTTGAAACTACAAATGACAAACTATGGAAAATTGAAATGAAACTTCAAGTTACTGTATATCCTACATCCTATAGCACCTCAACCTATTACCTATTACCAGTACATGTGAACGGATATGAATTACTTACCGACAGGTGTGGCCGAAACGACGAGCAAGATAGCCAAAAACGCGAATCCAATTCGGAGGGACATCTTGTCCGATTAAATTAATGATTGACGATGTTCTGACGTCGGTCAACTAACGGTACGTTCGGTTGATATGTAAGTAGGTACGAGGAAAAGTTGGGAAGATCAACTCGGAGCAAGTTGAAGTTGAAGACTAACAAACCTTTCCTCGATTCTCGACGAGGATATGTTGTAGCAGTTGCTGTTGCAGCAAGCAAGTAGGGTTGTTATATTATTGGATGTTGGAGTAGCGACGACGGCAGGGTTTTCACTTCCTCAACCAAACTCACTTCTCACTTCTAGATAATTCTTGGAATAATATAATGGGAAATGGAAATGAGGGAGCGAACTGCAACTATACATACATACCCATTTACAACCTAGAGGTAATATGTTTACCTACCTACCGTTTGTTATTTGTGAGAAAGAAGAAAGAACCCTGTAGAACAACAACGCAGAAAAAGTACAGGGGCTCTCTGTGTCGGTCCTGTTGTGATGGGTTATCTGATTACGGCTCACGACCGCGGGAAGTGGGTGGTAAAGATGAAATCCGCACAGCAGACAGCAGAATAGAACATAGTCAAATATATTGAACGCAGAAGCAGCGGTGACGACGAAGAAGTAGATACAATGACAATGACGCGTCGGACGACGTGACGTGAATGTGCGACGGGAACTCGGCGGGGTGAGTAATAACAATAACCTGCCTAACTGGCCTGGTAGTACATAGAAGGTCAAAGATATGATACTCGTCGCCTTTCCGTGGAATGTTGACGTGAAGAACTGTGATCTGTGATGTATGATGGAAATAACAAAACCCAAAGCCATAGTAAAGGTGAAAGGAGTGGTCTCACTCAGGTTAGGTCAGGTTAGGATTATTATGTTCCGTTGTTAGATTAGGTTTGGCTTGGGTTTGGCAATACTGACACTGACAGCATGTTAGGACCTGGACCTTAGAGGTTGGAACCTAATTCCGTCCGCGATAAGAATTTTAATTTTAGCCTGGAGTTTCCATTTTTTAGCCTGACCAAAAAAGGGTAGAAGCTTTTACAATCATCAAGCAGCATAAACTACTGGTACAAACGGCCGTCAGGTAACAGCAACAGGTACTAAAAGTGCGCTGGCTATGCATAGATAATACATAGATAATATTGAATCCAGAATAACTCAGCCAAATACCTTCGTCATCAACTCGTTTCAAGACAGAAATCTACCGCTGGTGGTGGTGGCCTATTTCGAGACATGATTCATATTTCTTGTCAGTAGGAGTACGATTTACGTATGAACATATACATACATCAAATATAATGAGTTCACGTTTCAAGTATTATCATTAGTCAGCAGAAATGCCTGAGCTCTGTCCTAGTAATCCGGTTTTTTGTTAAAGCTATTTGCCTGCTTCTTGCTTTATGCCAAATCAAATCACTCGGATTTGAATTCGCAATTTTCGTTCCGATGGATTGTAAGCCGGTATTCTACTTCTACATTCTGCAGTTCAGCTCCATATATCGTAATTATTCGATATTCCATCGGCAGATAAAACGAATAATCTCATCATTTCGGAATGAAGCCCGGTTTGCCTCAGGGTATTAAGGGTTACGCAATTCATTCATTGAGACAATAGTTGCCTTAACAGAAAACCACAATCCAAGATTTGTTCTCGTTTCTTTTCTGAGTTGATTTTATTCTTCACAATACAACTTCCATGAATATTAATTTGGATGAATAATCACAATCACAATATTACTGGCAGCAGTATAACAACCGGCTCCTTCATGAAGTACATCTTTACCTATTGAACCCCACCCAATATTTCCACACATTCCAGTTTCCAGTACAATAGAACTTTACTTAGGTATATATTCTAGCTTCTTTAATAGGCGTCAGAAATATATTGTAAACCATCAGAATTTCATTATTTCAGCATCAACATTCCTACAATCACCAGGAAATTCATGACATCATACCCGACATACTAGCTTAGAACATAGAGTTACAGGGTTTAGAATTTTGGCAAACAAGTGTACTACGACAAAAATTAAAAACTAGTGATTTACCACACATTAATCGCGTTCCATTGACACAAACTCCAAATCAAAATACCTGCTGCATAAGTTGGTGTCGTTATCATTGTCGTGTTCAGTCTACCGCGTTTTGAGTGTGCTATAACTATTGTTATTGTTAGGTTAGGTTAGATTCTCTAAAGTCGGGCAATAGATATACTTAACTTTGAGAATAACATAATAGGTTATGCGACACGAAACGCGGCAGACGGTTGATGTACACTAACACGACAAAGGTACACTTCTTTGTAAATACGGGTATCTTGTTGTTTATCCGATCGTTCATTTGCATTTACTTATACTTCATGCATGATAAATAATTGATTAATAATAAACAACTCGCTACTGTGTCAGACAACAGACAATTGTCCGTTTCGTGGCAAATAAAGCTGTAGAGGAAAATTGTTACCGCTAAGTGTATAAAACGGTTCTAACAAAAACAAAGCATATCTCTGTAATCGAATTGAAACACAAGTACCTACTTACACATACAACATCAGCATTTCTTTACGCCACAAAATACAATATAATTTATTTAGTTCGAAAGTTCGGGCCTTGAAGTAAAACGACGACCAATCACACTTTCTTTGCAAATGAGTACCAAGGTTAAGTAACATTGATTGCACTGGCGCACCCATCATGTAATGTAAATAAACGGCATCGACTAAATACACTCATAAAAGTAGCTTACTTTAAGATCCAGAGGCAAGTCTATAATTTATTGATTGTCCTCAGCCATTTTAGCATCAATTTGTTTCTTGACCAGAGCCACGAACTCTTTGGAATTGGTTGTCAAATAAAATCTGTCACAGTGGGTGATTAGGACGGAGTCGTCTTCCGAAACTCCGTATTTAAAAGTAATCAGCTCAGGATGCTTCTTTTTGGATGTGATTTTGATGACGGAGGAAAGAAGGCGACAAACTGAAATTTCTCCTTCGTTCCGTTGATCTGTTTCTCTTAGCATATAGATTTTTGTTGGGGTAACGGCAACGAACCTAAATTCACGAATGACATGGTTCTGAGTGTATAATAGAGTAGAGAGAGATTGTATTTGTAAGCTTAGGAATGCAAGTACTTACCCAGTATAATGTTCGCCATTTCCCATTACTTCATTGCACGGAAACGAGCCCAGTACTTCAGGCCTTTTCAGCCAAGTTTTTAAAGAAATAATTTCCCCAATACTCTCATCCATGCCACTGCAAGATTCTAAAAAACAAAAGCATTGCGTTGTGAGTTATCATCAGATATATGTTTTTAAAACAGTTAATGTTAACGGAATCATTGCATAAAACACTTAGGTAAGTAAGATTTCAGGCCAGCAGCACCGGCTACGTATTACGTACTTTCCGGTGAATCTTCGGAATCCTCAAGACCCAGGCTAAAGACAGATGCCAAGTTTCTGTATGGTTTGGATTTTTCCTTGTCCGTACTTCGTACATGCCTCTCATCAGGAGAGGAATTCGGGTGCACAATGTAGTCAATTAATTTCCCCTTCATTTCAGCAGTCTTGGCTTTGAATGTGCTTCCAAATGAATTCAGTAAACCTTTTGAGGTCAACCCTTGCAAACTTAGTCTTGATGCTGGTTTCTTTGATATGCCAGAAGATGACTCCGAGGGAGACGCACGAGTGTTGGCTTTGCATTCAAGGCAGAGGGATGGGTCGTGATCTGTCAAACCTTCGTCCGGGTCTGGACACAGCATTTCGTGCAAAGCTATAAAGAAAAAATGACAAATCAAAAATTAAACAATATCAAGCTAAATCGATTTCTAAAGCAGAAGAAGCACTGCGTTTTCATAAGTTAATTAGCATTCTATATCTGCAGTCTGACTAGTAAAACAGGTCAGGTAGCTGTGAGGGACACAGAGAAGTCCTTGTAATAAAATTATACAAATAAAAGAAATAAATAAACAATAAAACGCTGCTAGTTTGGTACAAATGTTCTATTCCAGACGACCGAGAACACAGAAATAATTATGTTACCTACTTCAGAGACAATTACATAGCGAAAGCTGTAAATTCATATTTTATTACCTTGATAACCACCGGACAGCAGGCCCACTTTTTGCGTTGTCCTTTGAAGAAAGGAGGACACCACCATATGGACATATTGATCCTCTTCTTCTCGCCCTGACCCAACAAAACATAAATGCTCTCCACCAGCAGCAGAACCAACGGATAAAGCTTCCTTCTGGGCCAACAGTAAGCCTTGTACTGCCGTCGAAAACGAAACTGGGGCTTGTAGCATCTTATGGGTTGGATGTGTGGAATCAAAATCAAACAACATATGATTACGTAATGTTAATTTCAATGATTTTACAGTTTAATTTCCTTACCAAGCCACAATCCAAATGAAATGCTGTTGGTAGATGTCCCGCGTTGTACTGATCTGCAGGACGACAATCAACAACAAAGAAACGTACACCGAACTCCGAATTTCCTGAAAAAAAATGAGTGGGTCCGAACAACATAATCATAACCGAACCATAATTGTCGATGACCTAGTGGTTCCACTTTGAAGTGAGAGCTCCTAGCCTGAATATTGTTTATTTTACACTCACCAGAATCCAGCTGGAGTGAGACGCTTCTGGCGAACCGAATGGAATGTAGTAGCTCATCCGCGGAGATGGGCATGCAAAGGGAATGCATTGCAACTCTTCTTGACGGGGATGTTGACCCCGTTCCACCAAACGTTAGAAAAGACTCCGACCCAAATAGTGCGGTTTCAAACATCTGCAGTATCCAGGTCCAGTAAAAAAAAGTTGTATATTGCATATTCTCAATTCCCAAAATAAATTCAACAGCTGAGCCGATAAGATTTACAAAAAACTAAAGCTTACACGACGATACGAATAAGGTGTTCCAGTGGCATAATGCTGCGAAATTGTAATGAAATCTTGAACATCGCCGGGCTCCAGAGAATTCGCCAAAGATTGCAGCAGATCGACAATTTTAGTTTTTTCCCCATCTAATAGCTCAATCACCTGATCTCTGTAAAGGAAAAATGTATACAGTTGGTATCATAATCAGAAATAAATATGTTTTCCGCTTTCTTAATTCCAACGAGGCGACGACGTAGGACATGTTTCTTAAAACACGTCCCTCCCTGGGTAATTTGGGTGAAAAGTCAGTGAGCATCTCGAGGCGACAAACAAGATGCAGTAAAAGGTGTTAATTATTGTACCAAATGACTGCGACTGAGCACAACTGACACTTAAGGTAAAGAAACTAATATACTAACGAACTTGCATACTTTGCATTGACAACCAAAGATAACGCCATGTGGAAGACAAGGAACGGATCACGAAATTGCAGATAGACGTCCCACAGTGCCAGGGATGATTCTGAGTTGCAAGTAGCAAAAAGTGTCCGAAACTAGATTTGTGAGAAAAGAAAACAACAAAAATTAATATCAACATGTTGAATCGCTAAATAGTATCCTCGTTAGCCTTAGAAGTGGTCGAGTTGAAGCTGAAACGTACCCAAGTTGAACAGTATAAGAATGGGGTGATTCTCTTTGAATCCAACAATGAACAGAGCTGAGGATCATGGTACAAGAGTAACAGTCGGAAGATGTGAAAGGGCAAACCTTCAGGGTTGTTAACATCGCGTGGGATGTAGTCCTTAAGCACTGAGCGGAAACACTGATACAATTGACCCGCGGATACTTTTAGAGTGACTAACGGTTGCAGAACTTCCAGCCAACCGCAACCTGTTTCATATGGAATTCCTGTTGACTTGCAATATCCCGTAAGAACTGACTCTAGGTCAGAGACAATTGAAACTCTGTCCTCTTCTTCATTGCTAAACTTTTCTGAAATAGAGATCCGATTCATGCAATTTTAGACATGAATGTCAGGAAAGGCATTGATAAGCTAGCTTAATACTTTTGTTTAGTAAGAACATACCAACAAACTTCTGACAATCTGCTCTCAACTCCTGTTGTTCGGCAAGGTCGTAAATGTCTGAACCGACCGGGAGCTTAGCAGTATATTCGTCCACACCCAGGCAGAGTTGCCATACCTGCAATTCGATTCAGATAAGTAATATATTGAGGAAAATTGTAATAAAATTTGGAGTTATGCTTGGCTTTTCAAATGGGGCACTGCAGAAAAGATGAAAACTGAGCTTTGCTAAAAATGGCGTTGAGATGAGATTACCTGTGCGCGGAGATGTGCGGGTATTCGTCTACCCTTACATATTTCCAGAACCTTTTCCAACTGTGGCCCTTGTCCCTCGTCATCCTGCAGAGATGTCTCAAGGGCGAGGCCCAACTCCCTTTACAAAAACAATAATCATATATTGTATAGGTACTTACTGGGCTGGTAACTGTTTACGAACAATCCGTGCTTGAGTATGAATCAATATACATAAGCGAACACTTAAATAAAGGTCAAATCAAATCAAATAAAATCAAATAAAAATATGTAATAGTAGATATAATAATTTGAAATTGAAACTGTCGTAACGTCATTCATAACTTACCAGCACCCATCATCAACACCATCTTCATCCATATTCTGCTCGAATTTGTACTGTCGGTCGGTTGTTTAACTGTAATTGGATTTCACCTTATGGATATATAAAAAACGACAAATGATCAGCGTTGTTTGCGTTAGCCATATGTCATACATACGCTATAAAAGTAATTTGTAATGACAATTGACAATGACGAATTATGAAATGAATGAGTTGAATTGAATAAATTGCCCACGTTCAACGTCCTTACGACTTTTAAACGGATGTATGAACTTCCGTTCCTATCCGATGTCGGTGTGAAGCTTCAAACTTCGTCTTTTTGTACAGCTGTACTTCGTTGACCCTCTTCTGCCAGCGTCAACCGCTCGCAATATTTATACAGATAGTTGTGTGTTATTAACTCTCGTTAATTTTAGACCAATAATACCAGGATCAGGAGTAGGACAGCAAATACCGACCTACATACATAAAAGTACTAACTATTAAATACTTTGTACTTGCTGACGCGACGAGATGACAACGGGTAGGACATACATACATAGGATGTATATTGCAGGAGTAGTACAGTAGTAGTAGGATGGACTCGGATTGGGTAAACTTCACATTTTGAGTTTCCCGTCCAATTACTACATACATATATAGGTATACCTAATGGGTAGATCCTCTATTGTACCTATTGTAGGTACTTGCATGTACATGTAATTGTAGGACGACGACGACGATGATCCTCGACTCACCTTGTTGTCAATCGACGTGAATCATGCATTGTGGTCAGTGGTGTGAACATACATAAACACACATTTGACATTGCACATGTCACATGTACGTGAATAAGGATTTGGAAGGATTATTGGCAACTGACAACTGATATTAAACTTTTTACATTCGTAAAATTGGTCTTCGGAAGGATTCAGTCAGATTCAGCTGCTGCTGCTTCTGCTGCTGGTAAGTCAAGATTTTGTATACTTACTTACATTATTGTATGTGCGGGTAGTGAGTGCGAGTAGCGTTGTCAGATTTCAACGCCAAGATTATATAAATAACTACGCTGCCACTACTGTGTACTGTGACTGTGTATCTCCAAGGCTCTGCCTGGGGGCCTGAACCTAGGCAAGATAATACTGAGTACGTTTTGGTAACTGGTTGATGATTATGAATTGGCTATTGAATGTCGGTCTGGATTCGAGCTACAAACCACAAAACGCTAGGTTGCAGGCGAAGGAGCAGACACAACGAATACGAATATGCTTAGATGTTTGAGGAGTAAAATACAAAATATTTACTTCTGTAAAACTTTAATAATTAGTACCTAGGTATTGTTATAAGTATGTGTTAGAAAGAATTAATGCCCACCGTTTTCGATTGGGTATTCAAAATCCAAATTAAAGTACCTACATAGGTTGATACTTTAGAATGCAAAATGGTGAATTGCTTACGCAACAACTTATGACTTAAGTAAAACCCGTCAGCCCTGGATCTCTTAACTGGAATACGCTGCGTTTCCAGTATTGACCTTTGCTGACATGACCCAAAAGTGGTTTGGACAGTTTTTGGAGATAATTGATTTAGAGAAAGTCAGAATTAAAAATTAAAATCCATCAGAACAGAATCTGAAAGCCTTAAATATCCTATAATGACAAATATTAACTCTATTGACTAATAAATCAAAATCATTCCAGAAACGCAAACTTTCCCGGTATTCGTATTATACGTTATCATTATAGTAATAGGTGACATATTTTTATTTTTCTAATAAGTAATATCAATTCAAAATTAGATAGTGAAATCGGGTTGGACCCACCACCCACCTTCTCTGCGATCTGTTATCTCAGCGACCTATAGACCTAGACCAATACCAATAACAAGACAACAACGGCTCGCCAGCTCATTCACACATATTCAGATTGACTTCAACAGCAGCTATTCAAAGCTACTGAAACGAAAAATTCAATGCATACTACAATGACATCCGTAG
>JAQFYT010003613.1:0-10418 GCA_034694925.1 Ceratophysella denticulata | reverse complement strand
ATATCAACGTGCCGGTGTGCACTACTTGTTTACAGAGGTCCACAGTTTGTTTACTTCTTGAAAATATCAAAAAAATTTGAATTTCAAGAATTGACCAATCAGAATCGTACCACGCGGCTCACAAGGACACAGTGACATCCGACATCCTACGAAAATATATATAAGATGGGCTGTTAAACTCCGAGAATAAAAAGAATCGTAAATCTCAACATTTACTGGGACAAGACAACTTCAAGTCTGCATGACAATCAGGCTCAGAAACGCAGCAATGGCAATATGTAGCGTCGTAAATAGGTTATGTAGAATCCAAAGGTTTATTTGGTGGTCGATACTTACATAGAAGACCTAGGACCTAGGTGTATGCGGAAGAACACTGTCTCTTCTGTGTTTATGTATCAAGAACACAGCTAAACATGAGTCAAAAAATACATATACTCTGGTGCAATATTTTAATAACTAAAAATAGGTATGATTCTGTATGTAGGTTAACATTACTTACACTTTTTTTAAAAATACCTTTACGTTTCGACACACTTGACTTGAACCTGACCTAATAAAACGATAAACTATTTAATACTTTTTAGAACCTGTGATGGCGAAGATGGCTCTGGAGCGTCTGATGTTCGAGCTACAGATGACCTGTTTTGGTCGACCAACATCATGGGCGAATGCCGAAGTACGAAAACCACTAAGAAAAACTGTATAGCAAGTAAAAGTCTCTACAGTTTCAGACCTGACCAGATACCGCGACGGATTTTCCGAAGATCCCGATCCTACTCAATGGAAGATCTACGATACACACAAACATAAACAATACAACCCTACAATCCTCATATGAATTGCGAACAGCAACCAAGTCAAACTTTAAAGTGAGAAACGCTCAGATAAATTCACTTTCAGTTGTCAATTTCAAATACAGGCTGGTAGTGTGCTCAATTATTTTCCAACATTCTTAATCAACAACTCATTATGGAAGTTAAATATAATACATAGATGAAATTACGCGGTTTAAAGTTAAAAAACAGGAAATGTCGGCAATGCTACAGGAATTGTGATTTGTGCTGACGTATTTTCGTACCTACAAAATTACAAATTTCGGTAGATCTTGTGCTGTACATGTGCAATTGTATGTGAACATTAAATTATTTGACTAATACCCGCTAAAATAAATAAGAATTAGTTAAATTTGCATATACAGAACCTTATGGTCACGTGAATTCAGTATTTTTTTTAAAGATTTTAGATCAGAATAGAAATATATATTACGATGCTGTAAAAGAAAGTATTCTTTGAACTGATCACAAACAAGAGCTACATAGAATGCATAGAGTAGAAATGGGGGTTGATTATACGTTTCTTCTTGATTGAATTCCATGGAAGTCTGAGAGAGAGAAAGATCACTTTGTACAGAGAAGATGGCTTATTTGCTGTGGAGTTTGTTTACTCGTCTTGGTCTTCCCACGTGCGAAGTTCTTTGGGATGAAAAGGCTCAATGGACTGAAAAGTCGGGAATCTGAAAACAAACTCAACCAAGACTAAGGTTTTCTTTGCCAAATATTGGAACGCAGAGGAACACTAGCATCCAGTACTTCAATCTCGCACCCTGTACTTACACTGCACTGTTCTATTGAATTTTGGCAAGTCTGTTTACGTTCTACGTCTACGATTCAGGGGATTCGACGAATCTGGCATGCGGGATACGGGCGATATATTTCGGCTTGCAGCTTAGAACAGGAAGTTCTATATTTCAACAACGCTAAACTAAGAACGCATTGTATAGGGTATACCGCGGTGGGCGAAAATCCGTTAGTATGTTTGGGCCAGACGATACTTGTGCTTATGGAGAACATGTTTTTAGCTTCTACTTATATTTTGAGACACTTCACGACGCGACGCTATACTTGTTATGTTTAGCGATGTGAATCATGCTATGGTTTTGATTGCATTCAATTGACGTTATAATTTGGTCGAGTATTGCCAAAGGTATACAAAAACTGAACGGAACCTCAATCTAATTCATTAGGCAGTTAGGGCAAATGACGTTATTTTTAACGTCGACGTTAAAATCAAACCGAATCTAACTTAACATATAATTTTTTATTAACCTATTTGAATTACGTCGAATAGCATCGATTAGCCTTGAAATCGGAAAAATTGAAAGCCGGAACGTTTCATAGTACATGATAACGGTTTATCGTGACACTTGAAGACTTCAAGCAGCGCTTCGTGCAAATCACGAAAGTGTAGAAACTGAAATATAAATAAATATTAAATTCGAAGTGGCTCATTAACGTAATACTTCACAACCTGTAGGTATATTTAAGAATGGGTAAAGTTTTGAAGCGGGCAAACTGACGATTTCAAACTGTATGTATTCACTATTTAATAAAACAACTATTAAAACAAGGCTACATACGTCGTACATGTATATATGATAGTGGAGGGATTTCGTGCTCGTCCGCATCTGAGTAAAGCCGATATCGCACTGATCAGGCCGCTCAAGATCGGGCCCATTTCAGATTCTCTAATTTTATACGACTCCGGCGTTGGCGCGTTTCAAGCTTGATTGAAACTGACTGAGCTGTTCCGGCGTTGTGCTTTCCACATTTTGAAAAGTCCTGTTCCATTTAATATTTTACAAGCGCTTTGAATTCAGATGAATCATTTGATCTCATTTCGCATTTTGAGACGCATAATGTAATTAATTATGAACAATTTATTAACGGTCTAGTAGTGTAAGAATTTTGAAATGTCTCGGTTTGGAATTACCTCCGTTATATGAAGGTTTACGCCTTTGAACGTGTCTGAGAAGTACCAGAAGTTGCCGAAATATCGTAGGAGCATATAATACTTACATAGCTTCTTGAATACGTCGAGTTTTCCGCCTCATCCATCATTCGGAAAATATTGTCTGGACCAACACTTTCATAACCACATTCCTTCGCCCCATCTCACAATGAACTCACCATAAAGCTGAGAAATAGATCATTCCAATCCCAAGCGAACTCCTAACACCCGTACATTTGTAGGCCAAGTAAATTCACTTGGATACGAGGGAAGCTATGGGGTGGGCGGTGGAGAAGAGCAATAAAATATGTGGCGGAACAAGGTCCATAAAAAGGAACGGAAGCGACATTAAGTGTGACATTAGATTAATTCCTGCCCATTTGTCATTCCGCAGATGCGATAACAGTCCGTTCCGGACTCTTTGAAGACGCTCAGGATTCTCACGGTGAATCATGGAATAAACCGCCTGATATCTTTCTGTATGCGGAATATATGCTCCTGCACGCGACAATTTAAATTCCGGAACGAAACATTTTATGCGTTTTGCAAAGGATCATAAATTATGGTAATTAAGAATATCTACGAATTTCGACCTACTACGAGTTTTGATGTACTATCACCACGTGGCAACGAGGAAAGCATGGGCTTTAGACTTTGCAGAATTTTGTTTATATTTTTAACTTGAAATATTTGAAATTTTTGACAATTTTTTTTTCGCACAACGTAATTTTGTACTTACATTTAAAAACGTGATTAGGATTTTAGATCTATCATCCACGCTATTACAGAAGATTTATGTACACAATTAATTTTGAGGGTTTGATTGATTCGACTTTAGACGCGGTAGAGCATGTACTTGGTTGCATTCCTCGTAGCCTTCCCACGCGTCTCACCCGGAATAAACTGCTCACCAGGAACGTGACCTACAAATTACGAAACAGCATTAGTCATTCGGCCATATTTATGGTTCAATAGGACAGAACATAGCATTAGCCTACCGGCAAAGGTCGAGGTCACAGGCTCGCAGTATCGATAGATTGGAGAACACCTGAATAATTAGTATAGCATTAACCTATGCATATACCACTTGCACATTGCATGTGATTCGTTAAAACACCTATTTGAACAAACCTGAATGGCCTAGCAGTAAGATAAGAAGACCCAATGGGATTGCAGACTCGTGCAAGTCCGCGTTCCTCAGTGTAAAACTTTCCAGATGTATCTTCACGTTTTTGAGCCAGCTTATGCAGAGTCAGAATAGGCAATTCTCCCAATTCTAGATACAGAAGTAAATCATTAAAAACTAATAAGCCAAATTGATATTGTAAAAGTGCAGCATGGATCAGGTCACACCTTCTAGAACTCCTTCGAGGGCATGATTGGGTGCACGGGACATGTACTGTTTGTTCAGTTTTTCCAAGACGTCAATTTTCCTGAAAGTATAATTATATATTTTAAGGTCAGTCAATAGCTATGCACGCTTTCGTCAAACTTGAGCTTAAATATTGCTCCAACTTACTCGCAATAAGAGTCAGCCATTATCCGTCCCTGCGGAGTCATGTAAATGGGATGCTTGACACTGCCCTCGAGTCCAGCGTCCTTGGCCCGCTTCTCCGTGTTCCGCATGTTCCGTTGGTAAAGGTCACAGGGACCGCAGCTGTCAATCACATTGCTGGCCCGAGGTTTTTCCTGGTAGGTCACGGACGTTGCGGCATATGGCTGCTGAACTGAAAATCCAGAAATTAAGAAAAGAGTTAGTGATAATTGTGTCCTGTTTCGTACGCCATAGTTCGTATAAAGTTTTCGTACTTTTACTGGTGAATTTACTGAATTAACACTTACCAGCATATATGGAATTCCGAATTTTCTATATGAACTATGGCGTACGTGTAAATTGAAATCAGTCATAAAATTAAGGTATATTTCAAATATTCATAAGATTGAATTTATTCTCAGTTCATTTTCTTTGTGCATTTGACCCGCTTAATTAGAGATGAGTATACATGTACTCGCTTTTTAGGTTAATTCATTTAAGGGTCATTTTTCGTATGTATGTTATTTTTTAGCAAACGCAAGTAGCAAAACCTGCAGGTCCACATCCACATCCCTTGAGGGCAATGTCCAGGTCAGCCTTCATGAGCGGCGGAAGAAGCGTGGTTTGAGTACGTCGAAATTCTCCATGGTCACCGTCCCACGGCTGAGTTCGCTCCGGTTTCTCCCATGGCTTTGTCTTGTAACAGAAACGCCAGCCGTCAAGAGCAGCTTTCTCCTGCAAAATGATGGTAAAAATTAGGGTCAGAATTCGGTTGAGGTCAAAATCTGGTTACTTAGCTTACCCGGTCAAAGAGCTTGTCACGCCATTGGTCCTGTTCAAAGGTGCGAGTACAGAATCGATTGCAGAACGGAGCATATTCATGGTTCATGATGGTCTGGAACCGCGGAGTCTTGCTCTGGTAGCCCGGGTTGATTCCAGGTGGGAACGTGGTATCCTTCTTGCAATTGTACGGATCATCACATCCGCATTGACCGAACTGATACCCGGTGGCATGTTGAAGGAACCCGCCCTACAAATTCACAATGTATCATGATTTTCCAAGATTAACCTTGTAATTATGCGAACAGCACTGATTAAATTATTTAACTTACGCTGGAACAATCTTCAGGGCAAATGTCCGAAAGAACGGCTCGGGGCGACCTGCAAAAACGTTGAATGGTTAACACATGCTAAAATCAAAATATTTTGTATTTCGAGTATATTCGGACCGTCCGATATTTGAAACGCTTACATGTTGATGCATGGGTCCAAGAAGATTTTCCCAGTTTGCTGGCCATAGGTTTTTCCAAACTTGAACTTGTACTGGGGAACATAGCCCATGTAACCTGTCAATCACAAGTAAGCGTATAATAATCAACACCACCGCGCAGCACGCAAATTTTCAAAAGCCAGCTTTACACAAACCGAGCAACTTTCAATGTAATGAAATGCTTAAGCTTACCTGGAAGGAAATGCGGCTCGGGTGTCATGGCTGGGCCATTGTTGGGGAAG
Organism: Ceratophysella denticulata; assembly: GCA_034694925.1. Taxonomy (NCBI): domain Eukaryota; kingdom Metazoa; phylum Arthropoda; class Collembola; order Poduromorpha; family Hypogastruridae; genus Ceratophysella; species Ceratophysella denticulata. The sequence goes on along the minus strand of JAQFYT010003613.1, from coordinate 4,585 downwards.
CAAGCACACTCCATGTTGAACTACCGCGTCGGAAGTCGAAAAGGGTTATGGAATTAAGATTTAAGACAGAATGTGACTACTAATAGCGCACGAGTAAAAACTAACTACGAAGGAGAAGATCAAAAACTGTACGTCTTCACTGGACGGAATCCACTTACTAAATGAATTTTTTGAAATCGTTGGCTAACAAACTCGAGCTTGTTTGGGAAACATGTTATACTTACGTCATTTATAGTTGGCGTCATAACAACACTGTATATCAAGCTCAATGCAAATTTCACTGTGCTGCGAGTTTTAAAATTGAGAATGCACAAAAAATGATTCATTTGCCCGATAAAATATATTTTGTCCAATGTCATCCTGAACCTGAAATTACAATTTCAAGCAAAATTAACTACCTACCCTGAGTTAAAATATATTAAGATTCACGCTGATTATCAGAAGAAGTTCTCTTGAACTCAATAGTACATGTATTTACAGATTCGCCAAATTTCAGCATTAGTCCGTCTCCAAACTTGTTCTTGGTGTACTCCTGTGCGTTGAATCGTGCAGTATTCAACGTGGGGCGTGGAGCAAGAAAGTTTTGGTAGTTGGAATAGTATTTCAATAGAAAGCAGCCTAAGAACTTTCTCGGAGTGGTCCTCAGTTCTGTGCGGGAAAAGAAAGCAATCCAATCTGGTCCCACTGTTGACTCTGACTAATGGATTACACTCCTCATTACCATATTCAACCACTCTACGCGGAATAGGGTCTCTGGGTCTGCGAATGGGATTTCTGCGGGTTTCTATTCCTCGTATTCATTTGCTAAAAAACCGCGATGTCTTCTCAGAAAGACAGACAAAGTCAAGACGCGATCCCTATCTTCAGCAGTGGTCTCGAACCCTTCAACTTAATGAGGTGTTTACTTACAGATCCAGATCGAGTTCTACATAACATCTACATCTACTGTAGTCCATGTTGAACTCAGAATTTACATTAGAAAATTTCGCATTTACCAGGAATACCTAGCTGCAAATGCTTCGAGTTCGCAATACGTCATGAGTCGAAGTATGGGACCGTGACAATTCGAATTACCTACTATATTTACTGATATTACAATAAGAAAGCAAATACTAAGGTACAAGTACAAGGTACAAGGTACATGTAAGTATATGGTGACACGAAATATTTGAACCCTAGGTCAAACCTCCGAAAACCGGACAATGACATATGGTATACCAAATTAAACCAAATTTTATTGCGAATCTAATGGTGCAATAATATTTGGACTTTTATTACAAGTGGCTGCTGAACAACCACAGTGCAAGACCGAGCGGTGACCCGGCGGCCCGTTTTGTCCCTCACAGAGACAGAGCAAAATTCGGGTCGCTGTGGAGATACCGTACGTGGCGGTGTAAGGTTCCGGGACATTTGAACAGCAGGAAAAGCAAAAATCCGTATATTTTCAAAAAAAAAAGCCAAATATTTTTTAACCACTAAATCGGCAATAAAGTTAGCTTTAATTTGATACAGGAATAATATGTCATTGTTCAAAACACTTGGTGTCACTCTTTACATAACAAATATGTTTAGAATTATCTCATCTGCAAACAGACTGATTTCGCTGGTTTAACCAAACCGTGACGTTTCTGTATATTTTAAATTAATAACTTAGATAAGGTGTAATTGTAGATTGCTCTTGCATTTAAGAGTAGATAATTCAAATGGTAGCCAGCTAACCCTCATAACCAATAATAATGGATTTATTGGGAAAATATTTCCATTCACGATTTGCTGTACCTAAGTACTTTTTGGACGAATTTGCTTTTGCTTCTTGGCACTAGCCATACAGCATTTTAGGAAAAACGACAAAAAACCGTTTTCCGGGGTTATTCCATGGATGAGATGCATTGAAGTGAAGTTGTTTGGTTTGAAGACGTTTTCCCATCTGCCCCCTTAATCCCTTTCATCTCCAGATCAGTTTTGGCTTAGCTATTAGCATATGGAGGGAAGAGGGCGGGTTTTGTAGTTTCTCCTCCGTGGGCTCTCCATGCTGGAGAAAGTAAATAACTGTCATGCGGCTCTTCTTGTGTTGAGCTGAACCCAATCCTTCCCGCATCGTCTTCTTTTTTCTCCTTTGAAGAGTTGAAATGAGAAAAGTTTAATCCCGCTTTAGACTAACTATTATTGGTTCAGCCCACTACCCTCCTCTCATCCGTCTTCTGTATAATTTCAAGAATATTGAGAAAACCCTGTATGGGCTTTCTTTGGAGTACATATACGGCATGTTGGAATTGAAATGGAACTTCTGATCGATTTGAGACAGCTAAATTGGAATATGCAGAGGCCATGTATGTATTCAAGATGATAGGGTTCTCTTTCAAACGAACTCGATTGCATAATATGCTTCCCTTTCATCTAACACCGGATCACTCATCGTTTACGATTAGGGCTGTCGAAAAAACCTGATGGTTTGAGATTAGCGACTGGATTGGGGTACACTGAGACATGAACTTGTGATGCTGTTTGATTGCAATTTCGATTGGTGATTAACCGAGGAATTCGCTTGGTCATTAGGCGGAACACTTTTGAAGACCAACACCACTCTGGACGGCCATAAGCAGTGACTAGTTGACAGAAAACATTGAAAAACATGAAATTTGTGAGCACTAATCAAAGATTATTCTGTTCCTGAAAATGAAGTCTTTCATTTTACATTTTTTCAAGTGTCTGATCACAATCATGATTTCCTTAACATTTCATGCATCCATTCCGTTGTTTTAAAGGTTCAGTATACAAAAATATGCTGTCTTTTTTTTTTAAATAGGAATAACTATTTTTCATCCAGTGGAATCGTTCAGCGCTGGTCCATTAGTTTAGTTTGTTATTATTGAACGCAAAATTGTATAAATGAAATCCATGGTTTGCAGAATATCGGAGATTAAAGTAGCCCATATAGCACTAGATTTTGCTGAACCTTTGTCAACTCTTCACTACATAAAGCCAATTAGCTGAGTAATCAAAGAAAAAAAAACAAGGCATTGCTCAGCGTGCTTTCAGTTATAGAACAAGCCGTAAGACCTTAGCGTTTCCCGTTCCCCAGTGATTTGAAGCTGTAAGTACTTTCTTGAAATTGAATGGGACTTGGTCAGGCGATCCGATAAAACCCCTCAGACATGCATTATTCTCATTTCCAACCCCTTTATTAGTTTCATTATGCCTTCTACGCCCGTTCCTCGCATCCTTAGCCCCATACTGTTCTTGAACACGAAGCGAGACTCGTATCGAATGCGATCACGGGGTCGCATATACGTATTAACAAAGTGGTAGTGTCAAATAGCACTTATTTATAATTGTGAACTGAATGGATGTACACGCGATGCAATGGATCTCACACGATATCGGTACCCATACGGCACTTTCAAATGAATTTCAGCCTCCTTATTGTTTTTTTTTGCCATCGAGACACGGACTCATGCTGGTTTCCCCTTCTTATTAATTAACATTAACCCCACTTCATAACATCAACAAGACCAACCCAGTGCTATTTCAGAGCGCAATAATACACAGCATGAAGGACTGCAGGGACACTTTCAGATCAACATGATAATAATACCATTTCCGGTGTACGGAACCTGACACCACGCTGCGTTGTTTGTATTTAGTAATCCTTGTCATGTCAACTCAGGTGCTAGGAACATTATTTCATGACTCGTTGCAGTATTTCATGAACCTACTATTAATAGTATTCGAGCTGGTTACTGCTTCGAAAAGGACAAATTGGTTTCATGACGAGTATGTGTCATGTTTTATGTAATAAATGTATTGGTACTTGCATTTGTTTATCTTTGATATTTACGTGTTATGCAAGAAAACAAGAAATTCTACGCGGTCAAAACAACAATTTTGTTGACGAGAAAAGACACAGATATTTCGCAATTCGCACCAGAAATGATGCAAGAAGGCATAGATCAGTGTGAGTGAAATTGGATGCACGTGTGCGTCAATCCGTAGTTGTATCCATACTGAATACCTCCGGATACAGGTGAAATGATCCCCGTATCGGAACTTTTCTATTCTCTAAGGTCACTCTTGAAAAGTAGCAGATAATTACCGCAGGAAATGTACTGCTTGATTTTTGTTGTAGCCTGGTTCTTGAAGTTAAACAATACAATATAACCTGTCTTTTAACACGGATCGCCGTCTGTACAATGTACCTGTAATTTATAACTTATTGCATATATGACTTTCATAGTAATATAACCTCAGTGACAAAAGCATTCCGTCTGATCGATCTGACACTATTCTAATGTGAATGTAGAATTCAAGCAGCATCAATATTCATATTTTCGTAGGATGTCCGATGTGTACGTGGTACGATTATGATTGGTCAATTACTGAAATTCAAATTTTTTGATTTTTTCAAGAAGTAAACACTGTGGCCCTGTAAACAAGTAGTGCACACCGGTACGTTCATATGTCAACAGTAACACACGTGTAGGTGAAAGAGTGAAATGGCGGCTTTTGAGACATAGACAACTTCTACTGTGGGCGTGCGCTTGCATACCGTTTACAACATTACGCGACAACGTGACGGGCCATGGTT
>JAQFYT010003612.1:0-10426 GCA_034694925.1 Ceratophysella denticulata | reverse complement strand
TGAATTTGAACTTCCAATCCGTTTTAAAATCTCCACATTGTCGGTCTACACTACACCCGTTTAAACGGTTTATTGTATTACAAAAGGATCTCTGTGTGTAAACTATGGGTTTGAAGCTTGAATCATTCTCACTTTTCATTTGGACGCGGAACGAAGGGATAAAAAATCCAAATAATACCTGCGTGTGCTATATCTTCGCAATTCGTAATGGGCACACACAGCTTATCAAATGGTGAAAGTACAATTCGGCGCGAACGAGCGTTTGATTTGAGAACAGTTAAGTAGATCAAGCGGGAAACAATGAGGGTGCGACAGTTGCAGGCCTTAACCAATGAACGTGAAACAATTCCAGGTCATAACCAATGAACGTGAGACAATTCCAGGCCGTAACCAATGACCATGGAATTTGTGCTCGTGCGCAACGGCAGAGCCAATCAACGTGGAACGGGTGCTCATGCTAGATACGTTAACCAAATCAACCTGCGACAGCTACCGGGCGTTCGCCAATGAGCGTACGGAGATGTTTTTTTCGGTGATCCTCGCAGTCAAAATGCGTTTGGGATTGGAATAGTCAGATTAGCTTTTAGAAGATGATAAAGTTACTTTTTATCAAATTGTTAGCGTCCGATTGTCGTAAAACTCTATCAAAGGAAAAGCCTACATAGCTCTGTCTGTCTGTACTTCCAATTGAATGGCGAATCCATCATAATAACATGAATTAGATTTCCACGAAGGAAACAAGGCACGTTTTGTAAAAAAAAAACGGCATGGCTGGGGCTAATGAAGTGCCTTGTCAAAATAAATACAATAACATACAGAGATTTGTATGAAGACGAGTTTAGTCTCATAAATCACCCTCATAGCTCTTATAGAGTGTGGAAAATGAAAATGAAAATTCATCTTCCACTTCCTGTTACTGCCGAGAAGTCTCGAGGACTTCACCACGTGCATTGTCACATTATCCGCCTCTAATATGACGATTGCCTCTCGAGAAGCCATAATACCACTGTACTGGCTACATAGGACAGGGAAGAGTCGTGCCGAAGAATGAAAGTAGCTTTTGAAAAGACAGATAAATAATAATAATAATGATATAGCTCTCCGTAACCATTCAGTATTTCTCTCAGGTATCCTAATCCTCTGTAATTGGGATAATTCTAATGCAGATGGAGGCATTTAATAGAATTACACCTTTTTTATTATTTGCCATAGGATACTGAAGCCCGAATGAAGGAACACCTCTCCTTGTATGCCTATAGGGCTACTGAATTCATACCTTGGCTTTGGCTCTCTGTAAGTAACTATAATGATTTGGAAAGTCAGTCTCGTCTCAGTCTGATTCACCCAATTTTGAGTGTAGGTAGGAGTTAAGGGAGTTAGTGAACGAGCTAATCAATTTTTAATAAGTCACATAGACACGGCTCAGCTGTCATTTTTATTTCAGTTTCAGCGAAAAGGAATTTACTACCTGGTCCGAGCCTTACAGTTGCATTTAGTTTATAAAATCTCTCTGTGTGATCCGCATTTATGACAATGATGATGGGGTGTCGTCGTCGATCTTCAGTCTCCAAGTCCATCCTAATCTCTCTCTCCGCCTTTCTCAATCGTGTGCAAAAGAATTACAATAATATTACTAAACGGCCGCTGGCCGCATGCAGTCCGGAAGAGATGATATGGGATTTATCTCATTAAAACGTGTCATTTGTCATTTAATCTGTTTAAATGGTGTCGGATTTCTAATTTGCGATAATATACAGCACAAAATGTGTTTAATTTTACAATGTATTTCGGTAATTCTGGTTGACCTAACGTTAACATATCTGTAATGTAGATACCCTATAATAACTTAATATAACCTCGCACTCGCACCCTGAATGTTGAAAGCTATTAACACGTTCTAAATGAACCGAATCCAAACTGCCCTGAGTACTCGTTTAGTGTGTGAACCGAAAGGCGCAACAAACAAACGAACTGTAAACACAAATACATTATTAAGTGTAATGCACAATTTAAGATACACCGTCTAAAAATTTGCACAGATCCAGAGACCTCATCAAATGTCCAAATCAAAATCATAGCCATACACAAATAAAGAATTAAAATGCACAAATAAAGAATTAAAATGCATAAATCCGAGCAGTCAGTACATCTACCGTTCACTGTTTCTGTATTCAAGAAATTCAAGTCTACAGTTCAAATTCAAAATCTAAATTATCCTGGTACACGCATCTCCAAACAAAAGACAGATTCAAAGGTACGAGTACTTCGTATCGTACTCAAAATTCGAAAGCATACTGAACTGAACCCCATTCAAAATTTAGCATAGGTAGGCATTTACAAGGCATTTGCCAGGAGCTCAGGACATCAATTATGATCTCGGACAACGTCATGCACGACTGAAACTGGCCTTTTGCCTTCCCGTCTTCAATTGATATTGGATATCTCTACCTGAAGAAAGAAGATGCTCTGAACTGAAATAAAAGCGTATCACTTTACTTTTGTCTTCGCTTATCTCTTTTCTCTCTGTTTCGATTAGGTTAATGTACTGTCCAAACCTAAGCCATAAGTTATTATTAGTCTCGGCACTATCCCGTCGTGGATTAGGCTACCTATGTATCAGTTTTCTGTCTATCCAACAATCAAAATCAAACTCAAACCCTCCACGTAACGGGCAGCTAGATTTCTAAACGTCTCGAGAGCCAAATCCTTATTCATTCTCTATTTTTAATCCAATATCATAATTACAGCGTGACAACTCTGCGTCACATCACATCACAGGTTTTCAGACGGGGTTTTCCATTCGTAATAGGTAACAGGCTTTAGGGTATGGATCGGTATAAGTATTATAAGTATACAGATCTCAAAGAGACAAGTGACAATAATCTCGACCATACTTACAAGTAAGCAATTAAGGTAATTCCAGGAATATTTCAAATTTCGATATGTGCGATGTGATGCGAGCAAGAAAACTGTGACGAGGTTAATTTCATATGTAAAACGATTGTTAGATATTATGTAAATTACAATAATCCATCCTTGTACAATACGAATTATAAAAGTTAAGAATTACAAGCTAGATTAAAACTAAATAATTACGTTTTATTGGCTTTTCCTACCCTGTACCCAATTATAAGCAATATAGCGTGGCAATATAAAGCCCAAGGGTACCAAGGGTTGACTCACCTCAAAAATCTTGAAATCTAATTACGGACCTTGTAACTTTTAATTAGAATTCGTAATCAGAAATCATCAATCATATTCATATTATTCTCAACTCAATCGCAAAAGAGCCGCGAGGATTGAGTTATTCCAATCCGCCTATAACAATGACAATAGTATAGGTACATATCCGCACCTGCACTGCGAAAGGTATAATGAAAATTATTCAGTTTATTACTGCGTATTCAAATTCACGGTGAGTGAATCCTATTAAAACAATGTTACTACAGCAGGGACAAGGGCAAATAATCCTGAATTTCTCACACCCACACCCTCCTGCCTTACTGCACTACAGAGATTAATACAGAATCCTAGTATGTATATGTAGTAAATAAACTAACGCGTTGATTGAGTGTAAAATTCCAAAAATTCCAACTGTTAATCCTTCATTATCCCATCAAAACTGCTTTGTGTAAAACCATAATTGTTTGACCAAGATTTTTTTTATCCTGACAGACATGTCATGACTCTACACAACATAAAAGAAAAGAGAAAAAATGTGAGAAAGCGTCTCGGTGACATAAACACAAGGTACAGTTTCTCTCTCTCTCTCAAAATGACATTATCCCCAGCAGCCAGCCACCAGCATCAGTATAAGAACAAAATTAACACTCATGCAGTATTTTGTGTCCCTCTGCAAAAATTGGGCAAATGACATTTTACTGCTCAAGGAGGCCCTGTAGTCAGTCAGGGTATAAAATTAAAAAAAAAGTGTAGAATTTGACGGTTGATCACCACTTGTGGCTAGCTAACCCATATCCACTAAATCTTAAATTTTCCTTATCCTGGTCTGGTCTGCTGCAAAAGTTTCCAAACAAACCTAAAATTACTGTTAAAACCTGATATGATATTGAAGGTATTGCAGAGCTTTAGTAGCAGTAGCAATGAGCAGTGCTGATGCTGACAAGTTGTCAAAGATCAGATCAGAATTATTTTGCTTTTACCAATACCTGATCCACCAAGAAACAACTAATTTAAACGCGGAAAACTAGGATGTAGAATATAGCTTATATATACAAATTAGAACTTTTGTACGTTCGGTATATTACTCGGTAAACTTATTTTTAATTTGTTTCTTGATAAATATCGGCAAAAATATGATTTTTTGGGCAAACGTATGTTTTACACGCATTTAATAACACCCAAATTTGCTTAACATCTCAGGTTAGGTTCAGTATCTTCATATGTCTGAAGAAAGCTATATAATGTATTACTTTAGCTCATCAACCTCAAACTGTCTCGCAACAAAAATATAGTACCTAACGTTCCACTGTCATTTTAAGGCACCGTTTAACCTAACGCCAGTTAGGAAACCCGCTTTTTGAAACTCTTACTGAACGTTACGATCTGTATTGTAGTAGGTACGTAGTTTTTTTTTCAATTTCTTGTAAGCAGTTACCGGGTTTTTGGAAGTTTTGCCGAAATCGGAAGGTAGCGAAATTCAAGGAAACAAAAACCCAGAAAAGTGCCGAAAAGTTGTAATTTTTGTATGATTTTGTTCCATCATAAGTATCGGCTCTCGAACACCAAAATGCTCGCATAAAATCCCAGAAGAATGAAGCATAATGATGCCTTGCTACCGAGCAGCACATGCAGAAGCTGTCCATTTGCTCAAACCCAATAATTCAAAGTCTTAAAAAAAACGAATCAGAAATTGTTTAGGTGACTCGGCGGAATTTACCTATCGGACTCTTGATCTACAGAAGAGTGCGTACTCGTGTAGCACGTAATTTTTGCCATAGCTCTTGAACAAGGAGTGAACACAATTTACTGGGCTTAATCCAAATGCAAATCCAAAGCTTCACAGAGAAATGACATGCAAGATCGGAAATGGGTCAGACGAACGAGACGAGAAGAGAACAGAAGAGTCATTTTCTGTCAATATAGCTTAGGCAAGGTAGGCAACTTCTTTTTTCTTTATTGACGTTGTACTGTAGGCTCGGCTGAACCGTGTGCTGACAGCTACAAAATGGATTATCCAAACATGTGGGGCCTTCCTCGTCGAACCTCATTGACAATGAGAACATAACAATAATTAACAGGGATGACGGAGGAATTGTTTGTCGAGTGGATTTGGATCTGGATCTTCAAGATAGCGTCATCCTCATCTCTCGTCGTCCTTCTCCACCTGGCCTGGTCATTTCTACATCTGCAGTGTACTTATTTGAATTTATGATTAGTAGCCAAGCCAGTCAGTCAGAGAGTCAAGATCTACTGGGTTAAGCAAATAGTCAAAGTCATATAGTCTGATATGAATCAGCAATAACGAGATAATAATGCCTTGAACTTGAAGTGAAGAAAGAAAAGCTTATTCAATTCTATTTCCTGGTTTCAGCAAGTGCCATGAATTATTGTATCTGCAGTAAGTGAATGGGAATGGGTGCAACAGCGGAATTACAGATACCTATACATGTGGTGAAATGTAGTTATTTTGCTGTATTCTGAATACTAGAATACTAGTATATAAAGTATTGCAAAATTGCAGCACTTTTATCATATTCAAATTTTCTAAACATGCAAGTATGCCATTATTTATAACTTTATCATATTTCAGTAATAATTCTAATAACAACTCCGTTTTATAATAATTAAATCAAAATACATAATTACGTCTAAACTTTTCAGGTAATCTTTGACACAGTAGGAGCTGGTTTTACACTTAGCAAATCATACACCTGTCCGCGTAACCACGCCTAACCTAACCACTTAAGCCTAATAAAAAATTTACATACCTAGTCAAAATTGCACTCTGTATCAGTGGATACCAGTGGATACATTACCATGCCAAGCTAAGCTAAATGTACCTACTATTTAATTGCAAATACAATGAAATCAGCTATCAAATACAGCTGTTTCACTTTTGTTAGGTTAGGTCACCGTCTCCAAAGTTACGTTAAAAATATTGACTAACCAAATCTAAGAGACTTGCAGAATAAGTTTCGCGACTAGATTTTTTGCTGAAAAATCAAGATTTCTGTGGACTCAAATTCAGTACCCTTGAGTGTTTAGCTCGCTTGGTTAATGCTAACCTAATCCTACACATATTTCAGAAGTTAGAATTACGCCCAACGCCTAATATTCCAGAAATAAAACGAGACGAGTCAAAAGACACAATCACAATACAAATGACAGATTACTGTGTGGCAACTGACAACCGGATCCAAAAGCCCTGTTGACATAATTCTATAATTACAGTCAAAAGAAACAATAACATTGTCATGAGGTGGTGTAAAACAATTGTCTGTCGTTCGTCGTCGTGCATCGTGCCCTCCACGTCAAACTTTTTAACTTTATTATTATCAACCTGAGCCTGAGTCCTACTGTTTTCATCCTTACAGGTATAAATTAATTCGTACTAAAAATATGCCAAATTCGCCCCCACCCTCGCCTCAACCGTAATTCACATTCAACATTCAAAACCCATAAAGCCACTTCACAGAGTCATAACATAACCATCATTGTAGAGCTATTTGGCACAGAAAACTCAAAATCTATTTCTGGTTTTATAATTTACAATGTTACATACACAAGTATTGGAATGAATAGTGCCTCCATGAAGTTATTTTTTTTACTGCATATACTATTCCGTTTCCTTTTCCCATTCATGTTCGTGTAAAGTTTTAAAAGGGTTTGGGAACAATAAGGAGATTAATTTGGAATCTGTTTGATGCTGAGTTGACTTCACTTGAGTGACTAATGATCACAGAGAGCCCTGCCAAGAAGGAACCAGACACAAAAAATCCATCATGTCTTAATAACTCAATTAATTCAAAACTTCCAAGTCACAATCCCCAATCCAGGAACAGAGCTAACAGCTAACTGAGTTCAAGCCAAAACCAAAGCCAAGGTAATAAAATGATGTATGGAACAAATTAGCACATCTAATACACCTTAGTAAATGGACAAAGTCCTTGTTTTAGAATTTATAGTCCTTATAAGTGCTTTTTGGACTCTGCATGTCATCATGTTTAAACTGTCAGGAGTGATGAGAAATTGTACGTGCAAAAAGTGGGTTCTTGGGGTTTTGGGAATTCGCCATTTGAGCCATCAGAATTAGGAACATATACTGCTGGACAAAGCTAAAAGCTAAATTAGCACGATAAAACGGTATAGACAGTACATATGTGATCTACGGGCTCGCATACTGGGGTTGATATAATTCAAGTTTATGTTATAGTTTAGGTTAAACGCCGTTTGGAATATTTTAAAGACACAATTTTACATAGCTACAATTTAATTTATAATTTTATAAGGTTATGTTATGTGTGATGTGCTGTTCGTATAAGGTCGTATTTCACCGGTGGTACCTCGATCGAAATGCAAATATTTAGAAATACGGAAATTGTATGCAAATTATCAGTAATAGCAATCTGCATGACTGACGATTCTAAGGTTACAATTAAAGCGAATCAATGTCAGCATATCACTGATATATATATTTGACGCTCGCGATAGTTCTTATGACGATTCAGGATAATGTAACCAACGTTTTACATTTACAAAAAAACCGAGGCCCAATTGACCACGAGCTAGTACCGCCTATGCACTTTAAAAACAATGGCTCAGGTGGGACCAAGTCTATAAATTCAGCTGGAAAGTCCCTGATTTCATTACTCTCCTGCTGGCTTTTTGCCTTGGAACCCTATGCAAATCTAGTGCAAAAAAATTGACAGGAATATTGTATAAAATGTAAATCCGTATCTCCTGTCTGCATCTGAGCTAGATGCATTGTCGACATTGCAAAGATTTGCTTTGATGAGATGACTCTTTGGCCGGTTGTACGTTTAGCAGATTGCAGAAATTACATAAAGGAACCCAAATAAAAAAAGGAGTACAACAAATTGTCCAAAAGCTGAACATCCAAGCATTATGTCTAGGATTCACGTACTATTTATTTCACTATTCGCATTCTCTCAACCCTCCTCCCTCCAAATTGCAAACAACTATGGTTAAACTCGTTAAACTCCGAGAGCCAAGGTTATAAAATTGTCATTTTTTTGGAGTAACAATGCTTTTACGTAGGAAGTTTTTCTAGCATTGCATTGAAATACACCGTGCCTTATTCAACTGTCCGATTCCAATAGTTGTTAAACGTGAATTGAATACAAACTAAACCTGGTTTTAAACTTAACTATAATTGTTAGCATAAAAGTTAATCGTAGACTATTGTGCTGGGGGAATTAAGACAAGAAAGGTGACTTTAACGCTCTACAATGTGTGCTGAAATCGTTCCATAAGAACACATTACAACACATTCACTAACAGATGATAATAATACTCGGTTGAACTAGACTAGGCTAGACTATGAACTAGTACAGAAGACTACAAACTACAACCTAGAACTCCATTTAAAATTTTCAGAAGTGTTAGTGTGCCATTGTTGCCACTGTAATTATAATTAAGTAGGGTTTCAGAACAAAAGTCGAATGCAATGGGTAATGGCATAGAGAGTGCTCAAATTTGACTCACGATTTGATCATGACTACAAATTAACTCAATTATATTAGCTACCGGTATATCCACACAAGGCTTTTGGTATCTTCAGCTTTTGCATGTATTAATACTATGGAATGGGCTTCGGAAATGGGTTCACTCGGTGTAGTTAGTCGTCTCTAAGGTAGATAGACCGTAGATCGCTGTAGCTTAGATCACAGATTAATAATAACTCTAATTTTAATTTATCCTAGGTTTCTTCTAAATCTTCGATTTGATCAACTCACAATCAGCTAACATGACTTACCTATCCAGACGGGAAATAGAATCTTAAAACTTTTAAATCGCCTTTATATATATAATCTACTATATCAATAATATGCTTTGGCGTTGAATTGAACGGTGCAAATTAAATATAAACACTCTGCTGAAGTAAATTTCAGCGTAACATTTAAAATAGCGGATTCAAATTGCACATTAATGTATGTTATCCTACCTTTAAGTCCGACCAAAAATTCGCATACCAAATACTTAAATTACACATCCTTGATGCTTAAAAACCTCGAATCAATACTTGTATTGCATTTTGTACCCATACCCATAATGCTAATGTATTTAGGAATTACAGATTACGCGTCCATCCATATTACCTATTCAATTCATGTGGAACTGCAATTAGCAACTTATGTCAAAGTGCTAGCAGACGACGCATATGGGATGATATCTAAATATCCCGACTTAGGAATTCAAATAATTTGAGAGGAGTGGTGACTATGGCTTGGCTAATTACACATTACACTTCGACCAACCCACGGTCATCAGTGCTAGCCGACGCTATCAATCTACTAATGCACCTGTCTGTATTGGTATTGCTTTGCGTATGTTGTATCGTTGTATGTGGAAACTACCGCGACGAGCTCTCTGTGTTCCAATGTTACAAATCACAGTACACAAGTGTACATCGTATACTATGTTGTACCAACAATTCGCAATAATGCATAGACATACAGACAACACCACCGGAGGTTGCGAAAAAAAAAAGAAATACCTACGCTCAACCAAGCAGAAGGTTGAAAGTTGTCAGTTTAATGTATATGTTGTATGTGTAGAGGAGATCTAACAAACAATTATAATTATTTATCATCATATCCTGCCCCTATGCCTCCTCTCGTCCTATTCACTAAGCACAAATAAAACTAATCCAACTTATTTAATAGGTAATCCTATCAAGTATGCAGTAGTGCTTCGTAGGGGTTGGACTGACTCGGGATGCAAAAGTAATTGAAAACACTTTGCAATTTGCAAGTTTTTTTCCTCGTTTGAATGCACTTCAAACTTCAACGCTACGCTGACTGACTCAAGCGTCCTTCAACTAACATAGGACATAGGTACAGGACTGTTTGTTCACGAATGAAAAAAGAATACATACCTGGGCTAGTTTACCTAACTATCATCGACAGAAATTACAGGGGGAAATAAGGTACAAATGGTAATCAAAACAAGTGGATGAATGCTTATAATTTAGTAAAACTGGTTGTATGTGTAAATGCAAGTGCGGATTTGAATTTCAATACAAAAATACAATTTCAAGAAGAGTAAATATTTTTGATTTAGGTCTAGCACGCCATGAGTTATTAATATCAAATGCCATAATATACCAAATCTTAAATTAACTCAGATTAACAAGAGCAGTGATTCATAAGTTTTAACTCATCAGATCCCCACTAGATGGCCTTCTCCCGGGCCGGCACAAATCGCTTGGTTTTTGAGAGTT
>JAQFYT010003611.1:0-10428 GCA_034694925.1 Ceratophysella denticulata | reverse complement strand
TAACCCCCCCCCCCCCCCCTAGGTCATACATCCGAGAACGGTACAATGACATATGATATTGATATACCAAATTAAGGGATATTGCGGATCTAATGGTGTAATAATATTTTTATACTTCTTACAAGTGGCCGCTGTGCAGCGCACGAGAGAAAGCGAGCGGCTCAGCAGCGATCCAGCTCGATCTTGCTCCTAACAGAAACAGAACAAAATCCGGCGCGCTGCGTAGATCGCGATCGTGCGCTGCTTAGGGTTCCGAGACATTTGAATGTTCCAGGTGTCGATGTCGAAAGCAGATTCTGAATGATATGATTATTGACCCAGGTATGTTGGTAAAGGGTTTTTCAGCGATAAGACGTTCATATTATGTTGGATAATTTAAACAGGAGGAAGAACAGCCAGAAACTCGACCTTTTTCACTATTTTGCAATGTGTAGTGACCACTTGTAAAAAATAGGTAAATATTTTTGTACTATTAGATCTGCAATGAAATTCTTCTTAATTTGGTATATCATATATGTCAATGCTAGATTTTCGGAAGTATGACCTAGAGTGTGTCAAAACATTTCATGTCACCCTGTACATACATTCATAATCATAATACCGACCAAATCTGACTGAACCACGGGTGGCAATCTTGTTTTCTGAACAGCATGTATGAGTCTTTCACTGGAATTCCCAGCTTCTTCACCAAGCATGGCCAATAACTCATCTTCCAAATCAGCCTCATCTTCTTCAGACATATTTTCATCATCGTCCAATCCAGGAATGCCCAGTAGGCCCAACTGTGTACATAATCCACAATTTAGTCATTAGTGTCACTTAACTATGTATTTTGTATTTATACTTTTGACTTTGTACTCATGTATTAGGCTGTCAGCTGTTAGCTGTATTATACAGTATTACAGATTACATAATTACAAGTTACAACATATTAAGGATTAACTAACAACTAATGGTATAGCCTACTTTAGCCAGTTCCGCATTCACGCGCTCCTTTTCGCCACTACTGCCCCGGTCACGTTTGGGTCGAGTTGGGGGGTCAGGGGCTGGGGGTGGAGCTTTCTTCTTTCCAAATCCAAACATGTTGAGTTACCCTTGAATACAGCGACACCAGTGAATAAATGACAGAGGAGACAAGACTACGTCAGGTCAGCGTGACACTGTAAATCAGAAGTCAAAGAACTCTGAAGATCTCGATGACTCAGAGTCACGAACAACGAAGTCAGAAGTGAAACCACAAAGGCAAAGATCATCTGTGTCTGTGATCTGATCTGGTACCCTGTATCTGTGACTGTTGCAATGCAAGTTGCAATAATTTCACTTTATCTGTATGGCGCTTTTCTGGCCCAGATTTACAGCAAATGGTAGCGTGGTTTAGTGCTTATGCCGTATGTAGTTATTTTATATTTATTTTTAATTTTATTTTTATTCAAGTTTATTTTTCTAGCCACTTTTGTTTAAAATAGTAATCCTCAGAAGTTAGCTGACCCCGGTTTTGCAAGTGCCATAAGGGTTTGGATCAAAGAATAGAGATGACGGGGACGCCGCTGGAAACTTCCCATGCTAATACATGGGTTTGGATATATATGTATATGAGTGCCGACAGGGTTATAACAACGACAAGTTTAATAAATATGTTTGGATCCGAGCCCATTATCGGCCAAAATTAAAAAATTACCACATCCTGAAATAATATTTAAAAATTAATTTGGCAATTAGACTGAGCTCGCTATACATATGTGGACGTAAAATATATGCATAAATGTATTGGTAGGATTTTAAAACTAATTCAACACGCCTTCAATTGATAACGTCAGCGCAATTTGACAATAGCTAAGTTATGTTATACAATTTAGATTCCAGAATAGATAGGTACATTATTATTCTGAACATTTGCACGCTTTTGTGTTGAAACCACCATACCACGAAGTCCCAAGGTACACCTGTTTAAATAAACTCAAAATTCTACTGACACAGTTTCGAGTCAGACTGGATATGACTTTGGAATTTAATTAGGTGAATGTAGTTTAGAGATTTATAAATCTCAGACTAGATCGGATCCCGGTAACACGCTGTGAAGTTAGAGTGGGTCTAAAACACTTATTTCAAAATGGCACACTGTAGCCCAGAAATACATGCAGAGTATCAGGAAATTTTAAGCAAAAGCGGTAACTCAGACACAATTAAAAAAATCGAGGTTAAAATGCCGGATTTAGTTGGAGAGAATTTTGGTAGCACCTGCGAATACGTTACAATTTATTTCGAAAATACGGAAATCCCAAACTTGGAATTATTTTTGAAGAGAAAGCTTGAAAATTCTCATCAGGGTGCCATGATTGCAGAAATGCAATTGTTTAACAAGGAATCCGCGACTTACAATCATCTCATTAAAGATTTGATTGAGTTTCATCGGTTAAAAACTGGGTTAGAATAATAGCATATTTAACTTTACAAGATGCATTTTTACGACATGTCCGCATCGATAAGGTGTTATTTGCTTATTTTAGGTCAATTGATACACTCGATTTTCTTCCAAAATTCTATCATGCGGATCCAAAAGTTATTTTGCTGGAGAATGTTGGGAAACGAGGTTATATTCTTTTGAATAAACGAGAACGACAAGATTTGACAACCGCAAAGTAAGATGTTATTAAAAATCACGTATTTTACATGTGTAAGACTTAACCTTGAATCAGTGGTTTATTTTGCCAGAATGGTTCTAAAGAATTTGGCCACATACCATGCCGTGTCGTACACTATGATATCGGAAATGGGAAAAGAAGCATTTGAATCAAAGTATGAATCCTGCCTTCGTGAAGCTCTGTACACGGAGAATACTCCAGTATCTGTACAAGGAATTTTCCGGACGGCTGTCAATAATTGCATTGAATTTGTAAAGACGGTAAGACTAAACAGAAGCAGGTTTTAAGTCATCATTTTTAATTTATTTTGAATTTCTAGGCTGATGAATTTCCTGAAAAATCAAAAATACTGACAAAACTATCCGAATACACCGAAGGAAAGGCATTTGAAGAAGTTGTACGAGTCGGAGGGGTACAAGCTCCGAATTTGTTTCTTGTGGCAAATCATGGAGATGTCTGGAATAATAATATACTATTTCATCAGAATATGGAGTCTGGCGAGTTGGATCATCTTGTTTTTGTAGATTATCAGGTAAATTGGCCAAAATCGAGAAAACCAACAAAGTACCTTCCTAATTTAATATTTTGAAAATATTTAATTTGAAAATAGCTTGGAAGAATCGGATCACCAAACATGGACCTCAACCATTATCTATTCTCCAGTGTAAAACCACATGTCCGGCAACAGCATTTGAACGAACTTTTGGAATTCTATTTCAAAACTTTTAAACGGACTGTGACACATGACTTAAGGTCATCTTTTGAGTATACATTCGAAGTAAGTGCTGTGGGTGCCTGTTGTTGTAATTCAAGAATCCCATCTATTATCATATTATTTACAGTCTAAATATACTTATCTTTAGGAATTTTACGAAGACTTCTTACGAAAATCGCCCATTGGTTTCTGGATGTTCATTTGCATGAATACTCTGTTCAATCTTATGCTGGAGATTAGTTACATGGAAACAGGCTTGAGTCAATGGATGGAGAAAAATCCGGACCGTGTACTCAAAATTACATCCAACATAATAGAAGTTATTCAGGAACACTTTGCTCGTATTAACGTAAAACTCTAACAATTAGCAATAAGCAATAAACGCAGTCAATGTTTTTTCTGAGAACTCAAAAATTGTAAATGTAATTTGAAAACGCGTTGCAAAGAATTCCGTTGATTTGAAAACACTTAGCAAAAGAATTCTGATCGTCTGAAAACGCATTGCAAAAATATTGCGGTCATTTGAAACGCATTGCAAAAATATTGCGGTCATTTGCAAACGCACTGCAACAATAATGTAGTCATTTGAAAACGCAATCTTAAAGTATTGCGGTCATTTGAAACGCATCGCAAAAGTGTTGCGATCATTTGAGAACGCGTTGCATACGTATTGCGATGGTTTTAAAACGCACTGAAAACCCGTTGCGATCATTTGAAAACGCATTGTTAAAGTATTGCGATCATTAGAACACGCATTTTAAAAGTATGGCGATCATTTAAAATCGCATTGTAAAACTATTGCGATCATTAGAACAGGCATTTTAAAAGTTTTGCGATCATTTAAAAACGCATTGCAAAACTATTGCAATCATATGAAAACGCATTGCAAAAGTATTTTGATCCTTTGAACACGCAATTCTAAAGTATTGCGGTCATTTGGAAACGCATTGCAAATTTAATGCGGCTATTTGAAAACACATTGCGAAAGTATTGCGGTCATTTGACAACGCTTAGCAAAATTATTGCGATCAGAAAACGTGTTGCAAAGTTATTGCGATCATTTTGGTAGGCGGTCAAATTGCCGAAATCCCGATGCTGACCAGTAGATACTTATCAAAATGGGGATTTTCTCAGTACATAGTCGGCCCCGCTGGTTTAAAAAATTTTGGTTAAGTTAAGTCAGGCGTCTCAAAAGCCCTTCGGGCTTCATCGAAGACATAACCTAACCTAACTAGAATTTATTTTGCGAGCGTTTCGGAAAACCTAACCTAACATTATCCAATGAATCTCACATATCTCCTTTCAGCTACGTATTTAATGGTTAGTAATCCCGATTGCAGAGAATGGGGTAAATAAAATGTGAAATTTTTGGGAGAATTTGAAAACGCACGGCAAAAGTGTTGCGGCCATTTGCAAACGCATTGCGATCATTTAAAAACGCATTGCCAAAGTGACAAGGTTTTGAAATTTTTTGCGTAGACAATTCAGAACGTGTTAAAATTATTTCACATAGGCAAACTTCGTAAACAGTAGTGTTGATACCCTTGATTGAAAACGTGTTAGAATTATAAGAATGGCCATCTAAAAAATTGTCGGAAATGTATGCATCGTTGAGAATGATTACAAATTGTACGCGTAATGATTTGAAAAACTGTTGAAACGTTTTGTAATACGACTCCGACGTTGTTGCCATTTGTACATACAGATAGTTGAGTGAATTGCTGTATGTATTGATAATAATGAGCATGCAGGACTCGTTGTCTATTATTACCACTGAATTGATTATACTTTTTTTACTGATGTGAATTTGAATTGGTAATTTTAGGCATCGTAGCAGAGCGCAAAAGATTTACTATTTTTTGTAAGTAAAGCTGCAGTACTCCTCGCGTGCGTGTGTTTAGTATCTGCTCTCCATGTCCACAAATAAGTGGCATTTGTGTCAGTATAGCGGGTAGGTACCTACTCAATTAAAAATCCGACTCGCTGATTGATAGTGTAGCTGAAGTGCACGAGTAGCTGTATCAGGTTTCATTCTCAAAACGTTTCTAATGTAGATAACAAAATTGACAGTATAAAACGTCGTTGACTGATTGATTACGAGTTCACTTGTAAATCCTAAACCATAGCCTAGCCAAACAGCAGCGTGGTAGTACGTTTCACGTTCTGAAATTTAATCGAGCAGCTGTTTGATTTAAAAAGTTCAGTATTCTCGAGTTACTGTCTTGAACTTGAAGAATGACACAAGCTAACGCCGAAGTGGTAGCTGAGTACCAAGAAATTCTCAAGAAAAATGGAATTTCGGATACAATCAAGGAAGTTATTGTAAAACTCCCGGATTTTGTTAACGAGAATTTTGGAAGTAGCGTTGAATATATCACGATTTACTTTCAAAATCCTGCAACGCCGGTATTAGAACTCTTTGTGAAGAAATTATTTGATGATGCAGCACGAGCCGAATTTCTTGAGGAAATGGGTGTATTCAAGAAAGAAGCTGGAATTTATAACTGTCTGTCGAAGGATATGAGAGCTTTCTATAAGACAAAAACTGGGTAGATACACAAATATAGTAAAGTAGTAAATTTTAACATAATTTGTATTTGTTTTACTTGTAAAATTATCATCCTTTACAGATCAGACGCTGCTCTTGACTTCATTCCAAAATGCTACCATACTGATTCCAAGCGAATTATACTCCAGAATATGGTGAAACAAGGTTATGTGCTTTTGTCCAAGCATGAGCGACAGGACTTTGATACGGCCAAGTATGAAGCAAATATATAAATAAATATTTAAATTAACTATTAACTGATGTTCATAATTTAATGCCATAAATATTATTTTCGGGTATTTCAAGGATCGTACTACAGAATTTAGCCCTTTATCACGCCATTTCATATGCAATGATTGCTGAAAATGGCGAAGAAGCGTTTAATTCAAAGTATCAAGAATTCCTCGGAGAAATCCTGCATACAGAAAATGCTCCAGCATCTTGGAAAAGCGTCTTCGTTGCTTCTGTGAATAATTGTATTCAAATATTTGAGAAGGTTAGCATATTTATTGGCAAATATTCAAACGCGCAATGAGAAAATAAAATCCGCAATGAAAAAGATGACTTGTGGAATAAGTCTGCATGGCAGTAAATTTGAAATTAGTCAGTTTAGGTTAGGTTAAAACGTTGGCGAACGGGATTTTTCCGTTCTACAGGTTAGGTTAGGTTTTTGAAATACCCAAATGACCAACAACTAACCTAACCTTTGGAATTATAGATCAATTTTACTTATTACACCATTCCATTTCTTACTACAAAAGTCTTATTTTTCATTGCAGACTCTATTTTCTCATTGCATCGAAAAATGCCACCCATATTTAATATTGAAATATCGGTTATCTTTTGAAACCAAGAAACGTTACCGGAAACAATTCCTGATCTTGCTGTGCCTATAATATTGCTTTCTTGAGGTTAGGAAAATATTTCCGGTAACGTTTTTCTTTCTCGCCTCACGCGATATTCCGGACACCGAAATATCTTATGTTTCGAAATCGACATCGGATTAAACATGCTTATTAAGCATTTAATTACCAGGCAAAGGATTTACCGGACAAATGCAAATTAATCAAAAAATTGTCCGAATACACGGATGGCAAAGCCTTCCAAGATATCATCCGAGCACGGGAATTACCTGGATTATTCAATGTAGTCAATCATGGAGATGTATGGAACAATAATATGCTGTTTCACTTGAACGAGGCTGGTAAACCGGATAAACAATTACTTGTGGATTATCAGGTATTAACTAGAATTCAACATTGTCTGTACTCTAGCGTACCTTGAAAATATTCTACAAAATAATAACAAATGGAAATCTCACAATTATTCTTTGGTCCAAAATAGGTTGGCCGAATGGGTTCACCGTCCAGGGATCTTGCACAGTATTTGTACACGAGCGTGAAACCGGAAGTCCGACATCAAAGACTCAAAGAACTTCTTGAGTTCTATTTTGATTCATTCAAACGGATTCTTACTCAGGAACTGAATGTCTCATTTACTCATACTTTTGAGGTAGGTACTTGTCAGTCTGCGTTTGCGACATTTTTTAAGCATAACGCATTATACTAGTGTCATGTGTGTAATTCATTGTGTGTGTTCATTTTCATAAGGACTTTCATCAAGATTTTATCCAAAAATCTCCGATTGGCTTCTGGATGTTCATGTGCCAGAATGTGCTCTACAATATAATTGGAGAAATTGGAATAGGCTTTGGCTCATGGATGGAGCAGAATCCGGAGAAAGTACAAAAAATTACAAGTGATATTGTGGATACTATACGAAATCATTTTGCTCAATTTGAATAAAGAATATGATTTGACAAGTTTAGCATGGTGTGGTGTGGAATGCCTTTCTAAGCCAGCATATTAGTAAATTAGGGTACGAACATGAACGAGTATACGGCGATGTAAAGATACAGCTGCATGTATAAAAAACTACTAGGTATTTTGAATTTGTATTCAAAGGTTCACGTACGTATAGATTCTAATACCAGGTCGGTCTGTTTAGACGATAATACTAATACTAATGCTGCTGTGTAATTGGTATATTCTATATTGTATGGTATGGTGCTATAATTTAATCTTCATCATCCCCCCCCCCCCCAAAGATTAAGATTAAAAATTGAAATTAAAGTACCTATACGAATCCATGACAATTCGTAGTGGTACAATTCATAGTGCGACAATTCATAGTATCAAATTCATAGTCGCGTCAATTCATTGTGGCGACAGTTCGTAGTCGTGACAATTCATAGTGGCGACAGTTCGTAGTTGGCGACAGTTCATAGTGGGACAATTCATAGTTTAGAAGATTTTTATTTTTAACTTCGACAAGCAACAAATCAACCTAGGTAATTTCAAATTCAAATCAAAACGAATAGCATAAATGGAATGAAAGTAAGTATTCTAAAACCTTTACCCTTAAATCAAATTAAATTAAAACGAAATGATGTTAAACAACAGTCAATGACAACATCAACTTCACTCAAAAAGTATAAGTTTAAGTATAGCTTAACCCAAGTTCAAGTTACAGTAACAATTCATTTAAAAAATTGTTCCAGGGTTCTGGTCTCATACTCAGAGACAACAACCTTGAACTTGTCTGGGACGTGGCGAACTCCCTCCTGTTAGCTTTGCTAACATAATTTTGTTAGGGTCTGTTGTTTCTTAAGGCCCTTCTATTTGAATACTTCTATTAAAGAAGGAGTGCTGATAGAATGTTACTGTTTAATAGTGACCGTATGTAATTCGGACTCACGGCTAGTTGAATCTAACCTGGACACAGTGGACTAAACAGTAAAATCAGATATGTACAGTAAATGCGTTATACATGATTGCTTCTTTTCCAGACTAGGTCCAACCAGATATACCTATTTTAATTTTATGAATAGTTACATAGGCAAAAGCCCGTATGGAATTGGACGTAAAATCTCAAATCATATCATTATCTCAGTAAAGGTAAATTTGTCTCATTCTTAGTTTAGATGTATTGAATCATTCATACTCAGAATAGGAGGACCTATTTCTATTACTTGCACTGTGCAACATACTCTGTATTTACCCGCTTAGTTATTAGCTTTATAAGTTAACAATATCTTCTTTCCCCTCCTTCCTTCTTTGCGACTATGAATTGTCGCGACTATGAATTGTGCCACTATGAACTGTCGCCAACTATGAACTGTCACGACTCTGAACTGTCGCCACTATGAATTGACGCGACTATGAATTGTCGCGACTATGAATTTGATACTATGAATTGTCGCATTATGAATTGTCCCACTACGAATTGTCGGGATACCCATATTGAGTAAATGGCACATACCTAATAGAGTTCATCCACCCCATTCTTTCTCGCCTGTCCATATCCTAACTGTGTACTGGGCTTTAGGATGTTTTGACGCATTTTTTTTAATTAAAACGGAATTACATTCTATCAAAATCTGTTGAAGCTTTTATCGCATCATGTACAAATCATGTATATAATGTATGTTGCATGTAAAGATTTGGGATTTCGGGGTTGCCTTCAGCCAGGACCAGGAGCCCGTTTATCGCACTGATCAGGCCGCCATAAATCGGGCCCATTTCAGATTCTCCAATTTTTGTATCATCTGAATCAATTCATTGGCCACTCGATCACAAACACGGAATACCAGAAAGAAATACTCA
The DNA here is from genome assembly GCA_034694925.1 of Ceratophysella denticulata. NCBI lineage: Eukaryota > Metazoa > Arthropoda > Collembola > Poduromorpha > Hypogastruridae > Ceratophysella > Ceratophysella denticulata. The sequence continues at coordinate 858 of JAQFYT010003611.1, read as the reverse complement.
GGAATGGTCAGATCTAGCGAAATGTAAGCAAACGCTTGGAATCGATTAAAATGATTGTGCGATTCAGAACCTTTTCTTCACTTTTTGCCGAGATTGCTGATTTGAGGTTTTTATACTGTAATGAGCTGAATCGTCAAAAGTGGAAAGCTAAATAATATGATTTTCCTGACATACATACAACTTCCGATCAAGTAGAGTAGGTACGCATAAGGTAGATTCTAGTAAACGTATGGTATTTAGATATACCAATCATAGCGCTTAAACAAAGCATATTTAAAGGGAACAGCATTATGTTAATATGTAGATACCTATTTTGCATTGAAAAGTATGGTTTCAAGATATTGGTACGCGCGCTCGGTACGCTATGCACTGATTTGAGGTAGTAAATATCCTGATTTCCAGTAGGGTGGTATAAAATGCGCATAGGTTCGTGTCCGTACACAACAAATTGCATTCATTCGCAGCTGCGACATTTGAAAATGTACCCATATCTTTGTATGAATTTAGCTTATGAATGATTGAACAGAAACAGTAAATCATTGGCACATATTTTTATTATTCACATCAAATCTTTATATAATTAACCGAATCAACCGCAATTGGATGGACGGGCAGATAGTTTCTTGAGAAACAATGGAGATGTCGCCGCATTGGCAACATTGTCAGCCTGGAAACCAAATTTAGTAAAATCGGCTAAAATTTGCTCATAAACTCCGGCAGGCAGTCCCTTGTTTGAGTCAGTAGTGAGCATCCACCAGAAATTTTCTTTGCCAAAGATGCAGGTGGATCCCGCGAGGTAGGTCTTGTTGTCCGTGTGCGTCACGATGTATTGTCCTCCCCCTGAAATAAAATACAACG
>JAQFYT010003610.1:0-10429 GCA_034694925.1 Ceratophysella denticulata | reverse complement strand
AATCGTAAACGTAAACGAAACGAAACGGATTTTCCGTTTCGGATGGCGTTTTGAAACGAAACGCCGGGAACCCTAGTCGTCCAAGTTAAAGATTTGTGAATGAATGAGCATATTGATACTAAGGCAGGTTTAAGTTAAGTAGGATGCCATGAAAAATCCGATATTGAAATGTATATATACTACTATGTGAGACCTATAAACTATAACTACCTCGAATTCATTATTTTGCAAACATTATTGTTTCCAAACACGTTTGGGTTTCATACAGATATGGCTTTTTGTGCTTTTGACGGTTTTCTTAAAATATGTGCTTCATATCGATTACATTGCACAACGATTTTTGCGCCATGTGCCAGGTGTTCAACGGGAAAATCGGCGGCAGACCCACAGCAGCGGTCATGCATAGGTCATATCAGTAGCCCTTCTGGTCTAAAATCAATGCAAATATCTATAATTTAATTACCAATAGTTCAAAGTTTCAACAAACAAGTATGTATTGTGAGGCAAAGCATATTTTCAGTTACTGTCCGAATCTGAGGGTTTGAAATAGCGCTAAATGCGCTACTGTTTGTATTTTGTATTTAGAATTTTACTCCATAATGCAGGTTCATGTCGCCGTCATAAATCATAAATTCTGCCGGCTTTAAATGTTCAAATGTCAAACAATTTTATAACAATAGATTTACCTTGTGCATTTATTTGCTAAATGTGCGTATTTACGTTTTTTCTTTGTATTGATCGACTGAATTCCATGCAATATTTATGATTCTTATCGGCATGGAATAACAAATCATTTGATTCAGCACAATGATAATATGCTGTACTAGCTTTCTCGACCTATGGCGTTTGACGTTTGTAAAACACTTGTATTGTATAGTCCCAACCAGGAAAGCATTTTCTGCTATTATACTGACAATGACCATTTTGTTATCGTTTAAAACATCTTTTTCAGATTATTGCATGTTACGTTTTTTTTTCAAATGCAGTTCAATGCTCAGATCCTACAAAAGATGCATTCTCTGCCATTGGGCGGTTTGTTTATATTAAATGCGCTTTCGTGTTTGATTTAACGTTGAATTTGAAGTTTTAACAAGTGGTTGCCGCACAAGAAGTGCATGTACATATAAGTAGCGTCCTTTGGGATGCATTTAGCAGTATTCTCACCACGTCCCTCATGAAAGTCACCGTCACGAAGTTGTGAGTGAACATTTCAAAGCTTTGAGGTTTGAGGATTTGAATACATGCCGGCCGGTGTAAATTAATTCTTATTTTGCATACAAATATTAATTTATGGATTGTAATTGTGTGGGGAGCATAAGGCTGAATAAAATTAGGATAAAACTTGCTCAACATAATGATTAATTTAAACGATACATGATACATGACATTACCAACACCTCACGCAACAAACATGCACATATATCTGCAGTAGTAAGTAATTGTTAAGGTTCAGAGGTATGCCGGTGGTATGCGAATGCAAAATTTACGGAACGGAACACGGAAACTTGAATGGAAATGAACTTTTGATTCACGATACACGAACAGAACAGGATGTGCAGTACTTTTACAAACAAATTTCATAATCTGTCATTTGTTATGCGTATATGAGTTACAAGTAATGTAATTGGATATGCATTTTTAACATAATTCATATATGATTTGCATGCGTACCCATCAATATATTGTCGATGAGCAGCACTGTACGATATGAACGGTAGTAGCATTTAAGGATCTATAATGACTTAAGATTACTTGTTCATCGGTGAAAGATCATCTATCTAACCTAACCTTTGTTATTTTGTTCTTATGATTTGCCTATAGGTCACGGAAACGTATGCGATCAACATCCACAAACTTCATATATCGGTACCGTAGAATATTTGGATAAATTCTAACCCGTGTTACCTGTTACCTCGCTCTATGACCCTGCCTTGCGAATGAGTATAAATTACCTTATTGTTTTATATTTGTCAATTGTCTTACCAAGAATCAGACACAGTGATTGGGATCTATGATCTGAGAAGATAAAGACACAGTGCACTTTCTGACTGGAGGCCACAAGGACAGAATCACAGTCCTGAGCCTCAGCGACTAAAAATGGCTAACCCAGGAGCATATAAGATCCAACTTCAATTATAGAAACCCCATTAGGCCCCTGATTGATTGACTATATGTATAGCTGAGGAGGACCTAAAAAGATTTTAATTGTATATACAGTGGCATGGCACTTTGAGGGTGCTCCAGATTGTCTTGTAATAGAAACAATATCTGTAATATGTAACTGAACAGTAACTATAAAACTTAACTCTAACTAGTTCACCAGCATTCTATGAAGAGGTACCTAGTGCATCGGTCGAGTTTAGTCAAATATCAAATTGCTTCGCTGAGCAGTATACAATGACATAATGAATCAATAGTTAAATTGAATTAGTAATATAATATATGTATTTCAATGGGCTATAAATTCTGTATTCAAGAACGTGAGTCCGTTATGCTACGTCCAATGTCTTAAATATTCGTACTGAAACTTAATATTGGAATATTAGAATGTTCAACCCAGCAGGTCAGCCTGAAATTCAATATACAATATTTATTGGTCGTTGTGAGTGACAAAATAGAAATTCGTAATACATGAAACACGTCATGATTAGTTCTTGGAATAGGAAATCCTATACTTGTGCTAAATACAAATTACAGCTAAACAGAAGTCAATGGTCTAAGTAGATATGTGGTACATAAGATTTTTATAATCTGTTTACGCTCTATGGGCTAAGTATTTTTGTATCTTATTCATATCTGTCTGGGTTTTTGCATTTTTTTAAATTAAAAAATCTGAGACTGCAAGATGGGTGCTAATTAAGATTAGCTTATTCAGTAATATTTGTTTTTCACCACGACTTCACTTTGGCTTTAGTATATGTATTCAACTTGTTCAATGAGACAGGAACATCGTAAATTACAAGTTGTATGGCTGCTAATGACTGTCTGGAGTATAGACAACTATGTTTGTATGTCACACTTCAATATACATCCTACTGTAGTTGAGTCTAAATCCTTCTAAATCCAAGTCAAGTAAAATCTTTCAGAATCCTGACCTTTTTGCCACAAATTGCCAGGATGTCTGGGTCTGGGTTTGTGAGTTTGACAGAATTTATTGAATGAGACAGACGATTTGTACAGGGTGACATGAAATGTTTTACGCTCACCCTAGGTCATACTTCAAAAAATTGCACAGTGACATGATATAGCAAATTAAAGGAAATTTCATTGCGAATCTAATAGTGTCATAATACTTGGGCTTTTCAACAAGCGGCCGCTTTGGAGCGCACAATAGTGAAAAGCGTCGCATTTTCGATATTTTACCCTGTAGTTTGCTTTTGCATGCAGGGCGTGTTTTTTTCTGTCGTAATTCGGGTTATTCATCATAGCCAGATTCATCTAGTTAAAATCTGTCAATTAACAAGTCATTAAACAGAGCTCCAATCAGAAGTTGTAGATTTAATAAAACTTATAACAGCAATTACCAGATCTCAGCAAAGATTAATATGAACTCATGTCATTTCCACAGTCAGTTTTCTTTAAGAATGACAGGTAAATACTGTTGACAGTTTCCAATTGCTTAAAATGCTTAATTACAAATTATTATACGATAGTGAGTATTAGCTGAGTCTTGTTGACACTGAAATAAAGTCTTAAATTCAAATTCAACCCTTAATTACAAAGTATAAGGACAAATACATTCATTTCGCATTTTCATTAAAAACACCCTAATATTACACAGTCAAAATAACATAGGTGATGTATTTTGCTAAATATCTTGTTTGGACCAAAAGTCTAGAAAATAGTAACATTTTTGCTGCCATATTTGTAAAAGTTTATTTATAGCAATCGTAACTTACGATTTGCGTCAGAATTATTCAATTTCAGCAAAGTAATTACCACCATTAAAACAATCATCAAATTTTGGTCTAGATACTACCAAGGTATGTATTTATGAAATCATATCAAATGTTTCCATCATCATCGTTTCATATATAAAAACCAAAGTATATCCATATTAACCAGACAGTTTATATAGTACCCGACAATTTACATTAGCTAAAACATATATTTCATTAAAATATCATAAGTTCAAGCAAAAACAACATAATAATTTGAAAATTGGAATTGAGATGTGGTTAAGCGAAAGGACGCTTATAGCTCGAGACAAGAGGTGGCTGGATCGCAGCGATAGGCTATGCATTATGGGAGTGGGAGGGGTTGACGGGCCGGCTAAAATCAAAATAAATCTCTCATATGACTCATCTCAAAAGTTGACATTATTGATTGACAATTGACATCGACTATCTGAACTAATCTGAACCAGGATCATCAAGAATCACGAAGGTTTATTTATCGTCAATTGTCTCGTCACTGGAATAAATCAACAGGTAAACAGTAAGCATGTCGTTCAATAGCTTGTCCGTTGTCAATGATATTTATATTGTAACTACATATATTTTCTTTTCAGTAAGTGATAAGATTATAATTCTGGTTCCAACACTGACACTGGTACCCATTTTGTTTCAGATGTGTGTTTCCTAAGCGTCATAAAGTCATAAGTATAATAAGTTGAAGGTGATACATCATATAGAAGTTTAATATTTGGTAAGACGTAACGTCAAACGTGTGACAATTTCATATTTCGTATAGATTTTAACTTGAAAATTTTTCTTCTGTTCCAGGTTGCGTATTATTCAAAGTCAGGATGACTGCTCAACCACCGGAGGCAGACATTGAGAATGCATTGTCCAGTCTACAGCGACTGAGTGACGAAGAGCTACAACTATGTATTGGAGATGACGAGTATTTTGAGAATTTTGTAACCAAACTTCCGCAGGTGACCAAGAACTGTTTATTCTCATTATTCAAATTTTTGGTTCTAAATGAGTTATATGACTGATTTCCTTGTTTTCAGGTTGAACGTTGGGAGAGTGACAGGGAACTCTTGATTGCCAGTAACAAGTCTTTGGCTGAATATAACCTCACATTTGAACCCAAGTTGAAGGAAGGCAAGCAAAGTCTTATGGAACTCTATCAACGAGCTCGAAGTCTTACTGATGAATTGGAAACCAAGCGTGCCCAATTAGGTGTGTTTTGCAGCTTGTTTTGGGATATATATGATTGAGTATTGAGTTACTTAAAAGTTGTATGTCAATTGTCAATTCGTATTATTTAATTTGAGTTGACCTATTATTGAAATTCCGCAGAGTCCCTGGGTGGTCGGACGTCATTGGACACCACACATGCCCTTCTTCAAGCAGCTGCTGCGGAATCAGAGGAACAGAGTGACAGTCTCACAGAATCTTTTCTGGATGGTTCCTTGGAACTGGAGTCATTTCTTACCCAGTTCATTCCATTGCGAAACACTGCTCATCTCCGAAAACTGAAAGCGGATAAAATTGCTGAAATTATTAATTCCCAGAGAACTCGGTCGAGCTACTCCGGTGCACCGTACCCGAGTCAGGCCATGATGCCTCAGCCTGTCATGCCCATGTAATGCCCTGTCCCCTGTCGTCACCGGAATTCTTTCGTTAATTCGTTAAAGTAATCATAATACACTTGAACAGAACATATTTCAAAATGAGCTGAATTTGAAAATAATTAAATTATATTTCGCCGGCTTACCTTGATCTTGCCTAATACTAATTAGATTGAGTGTCGCTTGTATTATACACAATTCGTGATTCATGTTGTAAAAGTCCTATGTTCCTGTATCGCTTGAAATTGTATTGGTTATTGTTCAGTGGTTACCGCGAGCGCAGCACTATCATTTACGAAAGTGAAGCTTAGAATTGATGTACTATGTATTTTAATCCGTGTTTAGGAAAGTAGTTAACTATTTCTTTAATTCATACCCCAGATTTGTATTATATACCCGAATCTAATAATCAATACGTCGTTCACATGTTTTTCCGCATTTTTCATTACAATTTTCAATTTCTACATTAGTCCAGCTAATCATCAAATTATACCTGAATGAAATTGTGAATAAAATACATCACAAATCACAACGCGTTAATTAAACTGACTCAATAATGCTCTGTAATGCATGATATTTTTATCGCGTATGACGTATGTATGACCTACCGCGTTTTGAAGGTTCTACAATTGTCAGATTTCGGGTTAGGTTTATTATGTATATGTTCGACTTGGCTTCGATTACACGGTTAAAATGTCGAGACCAATATTGCCAAAATATAAGCCTACTATTCATATATGTATATTTCTGATTCGAATTAGGCAGTTCATTCGTGGTTCAATCTTGTCAAATTTTTTTTGCTTCCAAACCTGTTTGTAGTCATGTGCTCCATTCAAACCGGCTAGGCTGTAGGGTACAAAGTACAAAGGTCGGTTTACAAATCCATTGTCATTGTCATTTTGTAAGATAAGTGTCAGATAGCAGCTATATCTTTAAGTTTTCCGTATAAGGCAACACAACCGTAAAATCATTTTCTTCAATCGGTTGTGCAATAGGAATTGCGGGAAAAATTTCGGAGCTTGCTTCTGATAAATTTATCATGCATTTACCTACAGTTACAAAACTCATATTTAAGAATTCGTTAATACGTTCTAAGTCACCATATTTACAGCATTTCAATAAGCGGTATTTTAGCTCATCGAATCCGATATATTTACCAATTAAGAGCGCTGCCATCCATGACGCTGCTGAGGTGATAAAGGTAAATTTTCGGTGTACAATAAGAATATGATATTCCAAATTCCAATTACAGAACGGTTATCTTTCACACTCTGAATAAACACCGAAGTAAAACGTGACATTTCAATTCTACAGGTCAAATTCACGGACAATTCTGTTCAGGAATATCCATGGATATTTCTTCAAGACAATTGCACCTGTTCGGAATGTTTCCATGCTTCGTCACAGTCCCGAACGAAGCTAATGACCAACCTGGATTTGGATAAGAAAGTTACAGAGGTAACAGTTGACCCAGATAAGAATAATGTTAAGGTTAAATGGGCGGATGGCCATCGAGGTGTATTTTCAGAAAAGTGGCTACTGGAAAGAAGTTTTTCTCAGGAAAACCGACAAAAGCAGACACAGATTCTTAGAGATGATCCTGAACTGTTCGGTGCAGATTACAAAATTCAGCGAGATGATTTTCAAGTAAGTATTAGGTGTATTAGGTGCATGTAATATGCCACATATGTAATTTATTCGTGGCAATGGTTTTAGCGGAATGGTTTAGGAAGCGAAGCATTTCATTTCCGTTACACCAAATTTGCGACGCAGTCACTTAAATCGATGTTATTGTTTTTTCTACAGACAGTTCTTAATACGCCAAATGGACTTCTAAATCTGCTAAATGTACTTTGTAAGAACGGCGTCTTCATACTAGAAGCAGCACCGAAGAAATCAGGTGAAATTCGCAAGCTGGTCGACAAAATCGGGTTCATCCGGACGACGCATTACGGGTACGTAAATCAGCATGCTATTAAATAACGGTCCTACATTGGTTCAGGTTTTTGCCCATGCGTTCGATTTTAATCTTAAAATTAGCTTCCGATTGATTTTGTGTTACAGGAACGAATTTACGGTGAAATCCGAACGGAATGCTTCCAATATTGCTTACACGTCTTCTACGCTGTGTGTTCACACTGACCTGCCCTACTACGTCTATCCACCGTGTGTCCAGCTCCTTCACTGCATCAAGCAGTACGACAAAATTCACGAGGATGCTGGCGGAGAGTCCCATCTCGTCGACGGCTTTCAAGTTGCTCGACAAATGCAACTCGAATATCCCGAAAGTTATAACATTCTTAGCAGAATTCCAGTGGAATTTGCAGATGTTGGACAAGATTTTACCAAGTTTGACAAAGTGCATCATTCTCCAACTTTTGTGTAAGCTTACATAAAGTTTTTCCAAAGAAAAATTACTTACAACCAAAATAGCCTAGCACTCACCTCCGTGCGGTTTTCTTTAATTGCAGGCATTCAGCTGCAGGACAAATCACTCGTATCGTGTACAGTAATCAACAATTGAGCTCCAGGCTTCCAATTTCAATAGAGGATGTAAAGCCTCTATATTCCGCCCTGAAGCTTTTCACAAATATCTGCTATGACCCCAAGAATTTAATGAGATTCAAGCTGAACGAAGGTTAGATAGGTATTATATTTGAATATATTTGTCTTCAAGCTGTGACTGAAATTCGCTTTAAAGCGTTTATGAAGTTAGTTAGCGTGTCAATTAAATACAAGTGTTTAAATTTGTGTTTTTATTGGTTTTTCCAGGTGATATAATGATTTTTGATAACTGGCGTATTTTACACGGACGTGAAGGCTTTGACCCATCAAAGAGTGACCGGCATTTGGAAGGATGCTACGTGGACTGGGATGAAATATATTCAACAATTCGTGTGTTGGATTCCGCTAAAACTGTCCACTAAAGAGTATAGGTACATGCTCATACACTACGAACTACGAACACTTTCAAAATGGTTATTATACAATAGTTATTAATAATTGATTAATTTGATACATTGATAAATTAAAATTATTTATGTACAGTGACTCTGAAATGTTTGGGTTCAATGTACAGAGATACTTTTTGAACGTATTATTCATCCAGTTTACTCACGCGCTGATTTTTTGAACGCATATTTATATTTTATTAACCAGTGTATAAGCATTAATTTTACAAATCGAAAAATTGGCGTAAAAAATGGACATACTGAACCCGTATGATACTGGAAACTAAATATATTTCACCAATTACAAATATGTTACGACTGCACGTGCAGAATATTGGTCTCATCTGATTTTATTGCAAGTGTGATTTAAAATTATTTATGTAAATAATAAATCAAAAATAATTCAATTTTATCAAATAATTTGTGCTTCATTGACTTCTTGTCCAGTATGAACTCACCCCGTACACACGCAGTTTGAGTTGGTTGCTCCAGTGGCTCCAGCCGAACATGCGGCTCCTCCTGCAGCCCCACCTGCACCCCCATTCCCACCGCTGCACCCTGTTCCGCCAACTCCTCCGTTTGCACAACTTCCAGGCGCTCCACTATGACTAGCCGCCCCACCAGCTCCTCCCTGGCCACCGGCGCCGCCAGCTTTGCCTGTGATTGCTCCAGCACCGCCTTTGCCTCCGAGTGCACCGTTGCCACCATTATTGTTGCCTGGAAGTAGATTTTACAAAGCTTAATAATGCGTAAAATCAATAAATTAATGTACTTATCGCCGTATAATTTCTGGTTTACCTGTTCCAGCTGCAGCTCCGCCTGACCCACCGATTCCACCAGTTCCAGCACCACTTCCCCCAATAGCACACCCACCTTTCCCTCCAACCGCTCCATTTCCGCCAGCCGATCCAACACCTATTGCGCTTCCCAATCCTCCAGCTCCACCAATCCCACCCCCGCCTCCGGCAGCTCCAATACCATTACCAGAAGATCCACCAGCTCCACCGACACCGCCTAGTTGCCCAGCACAAAGAGCACTCCCTGACCCACCCGCACCTCCATTTCCTCCAGCTCCGCCTGCACCAGTACCGGCTCCATCACCACCCTTTCCTCCCGGACATCCAGGGCAGCATACCGCCCCTGCTGCACCATTTCCGCCAGCTGCACCCGCCGCGTTACCCGAAGCAGGTCCTTGGTCTAGATTAGGACACGTTGCACAGCCGTGCACCACGGCAAATGCGTAGCAACCTACAATAGCTAGTACAAGTGAGAGTTTACAAGACATAGTTTATCAATTTAATAGAAACCGGAAAAGAAATAATTGAAGATGAAGTTATTTTAATTATTAAAAGAATTCTAGGGCTTTATATAGTAATATTGTCTTGATTATTTTGATCAACATGTTGTCGAAAGTACAAAGATTGACCTCGACAGAGAAGTACCTATGTTGTTGTTGTAGCGTTTATTTTTTTACACCTCATTTCCATTTAGCTTGTCAATAAATGTAAATGGAACCTATTTTGTGGCTTCAAGCGTTGAATGTTGAATTGAATGCACTATACTCTAAACTGTATTCTTTTTAAATTCGAATATGAAATTTCAAGTCTTAAAGCTATAATGACGATGTAAATTAATCCTATTTATAACTTGTATGGTATTGCTTGTCGTAAATCATAGATATTCACAAACCACAATGATCCAAGTCCTTGTTGTCATGTTAGGTTAGGTTAGGCTACAGACTAGTATTAGCGTGCAAATGATAAACACTGTGAAATATCTATATGGCCTATACTAGGGTTTACTTATAGTTATAGTCTTTCGTCCTGTCCGTAATAAAATGACCAATTTCTGGGGTGAAAAGAAAATCTCGTTATATTTATGTTTTTCCACTTTCAACTCTATTATACTCCATCTGAATTTGATTACTCGGTTAAATCTCTCTTAACGTTAATAGCCG
>JAQFYT010003609.1:0-10429 GCA_034694925.1 Ceratophysella denticulata | reverse complement strand
GGGAGTGTACATCTTCAACGCGGGCGGAATGATGCGGTTCGTACGGGATGTACGCAGCATCATTCTAACAACAAAAGCATTTGAAAGTGTTATAAGTTTAAAAGGCAAGAGTTTAAAGTATCTCTGACTATTTCAGAATATTTACAGGATTATTTTAGTGATTATCCCCCAGTTTGCGAAAAGAGGCAGGTTACGACTACGGACTTGCCACCGAGTCTAGTCGTAAACTCGATCGCAATCCGAAAATGATTTTTGGAATCATAACGCTGGGAGTCCAGCATATTGAGAATATTATCATTTCACAATCCACGGAGTGTCCGAAAAAACCTTTACTTTAAGTTTTTCGTGCGAGGTTCATGGGGGATCCTGCGGAGGTTGCTTCTCCGGAAGTGACCGAACCAAAAATAGAGATTTTTGGGACCTCTTAGAAGGTTCTAAAATAATTTTATGCCATGATGGCATTTCAAAATAGATATTTCAAGACCATGCTAACATTAAAAAACATATATACAGGCACGCCGACTTGTTTGGCGAAAAATCGGGAGTGTACATCTTCAACGCGGGCGGAATGATGCGGTTCGTACGGGATGTACGCAGCATCATTCTAACAACAAAAGGATTTGAAAGTGTTATAAGTTTAAAAGGTAAGTGTTTGAATATATTTTTTAATTTGTTTTTAATATATTTAAAAAAAAGTAGCACATTTTTTAATTCTTTTTTTGATTTTCAGAACGTTCTCTGGAGAACCAGCTGCCGCTGCAGCCATTGCCTCCCCCCCAAGAACCTGGGAACACGGAATTCCAACTGGTGGTTTCTGTACAAACGGGAAGGATCCCAAACTTTCCGACACTAACCGGCTGCCAGTGATTCCAGCACCCGTCATAACCGAACCTGAATTGCCAGTTCTGCCTGAACTGGACTTTTCAGATCTCATAAGCATTGACCAAGATTTCGACAAGCTCGTTCCAGGGCTTTTGAAAACAGAAAAAGAATCGTTACTAATTCCTGCGCTGTGCAATTTGGATCACGAGTCGGTAAAATCCACAGGCAAAAGCTCCGATGTTTTGTTCCCTCGGAAAGTGAGGAAAATTTTCGGGTTTCCAAAATAACACCCGGACTCTTGGGATACGCTCTCTTGTACTTTGGGAAAGTTCTTCATTGTAACCCAATGGCTCTCTGCACAGGGCTACTAATTCAAATGTAAAATTTACAAATAAATTTTCACATATTTTCATTTGTTTCAAATATTAATGCATCTTTCAATAATAACTGTTAATGAATAAATTGTTTTTGTTACAGTTTTGGATTTCCTAAAGCACTACTCTTTGAGTGGCAAAGAAGTCAGCCGTGTCTTAGTAGGCACTTGCCTAGAGAGTTGACAAGTTCCATTGGTGTCGGTAATGTACCGATTGACGACTACATGGCGCCATTTGTATAACAGGTAAGATTTTCGCTATACAAAATGAGTTTGTGCAAGGCTAAATAAAAGTACACTAAGGACAAGCTCTTCCCAGGGCTTTGGAATGGACCGGACGAAGATTCCAACGGTGTGCGCAATAGATCACGGTTCGGCGCAATAACCGGGCGAAGGATTTGATGTGATGTTTCCTCAAAAACTACGAAAACTTTGTGGTTTTCAAGAGGAGCACCGGGACACATGGCTCAACGGTCAGTGCCATTGATACAAAAGTAAGTTTTCAATTTTACTTTTTATTTCAACATATGAATTTATCCTAATATATATATATATATATATAATATAATCTCCAAATAGAACTGAACTAGGACAAGATCAAACTAATACTGCTTGACTTTCCGGAGCGCCTCTCTCGTTTTATACTCGAGAGGCTGTCGTAGTTCTTTAGGGCTACGACATGCTTTGTTATTTGTCTTCCTGTGCAATCGATCCGCTCTCAAGAGACGAGCATTGCGTAGTGCGTGAGCGAAAGCTCTACGCTACAATCTATGTAGATCAGTATTACAGCAGCGGTCATAGAACAGACCTTAAACATTACAAAGTTGCCAATGGACCAGTGCGTGAATGGCTCCAGGAATTTCTTGGAATCCGGATCACATGTATTAAACAGCGAATTACCGCCGGGTGAGAAATGTCATTTACTATCTTACTTGCTTAGACCATGGGGGTTATGCATTGAGTCTGTCGGTCTGTACAGACAATGTTATTATACATTAGGCATACTAGACCATATGGATGTTATGCACTGTGTCTGTCCGTCTGTAAAGACAATGTTATTATACATTAGGCATACTAGACCATAGGGACAATTAAGATGCGACGTAATTCTATTCTAAACTGCTTCTATTTCATTGCTCCAGTTTGGCTAGGGTGTGTGCGCACATGACCATGTACGTAGTTAACAAACGCTACGTGGGGAAGACGCTCGAGGCACAAAAACATTTGGAAATTCGTCATTTGATGAAGATTGAAAAACTACTAAAGGACTATAGGATGATGTGCTGAATTGTCCCAACCAACTGCAAAATATTGTGTTCTTATTGTCTAAAGATATTATACAATCTACAATTCAATTACAACTATTTACTTATTTTTTATAAAACGAAGATATGTTTGTGCACTGGACATGTTTTGAAAGCTTTCTCAAGAAACATGAAAAGAAAAATACTCAAAAGAAGAGGCACTTAGCGTTGCATGGACTGGGCTCACTCATTGAAGCCAAGAATAAGAAAAAATTTGAAACCCGTGTGACAAACTTGATCACATTGTTCGATCAGGAGTATCTCCAAGAAGGCATAGTAAAAAAATTGAAGAGAAGGTTTGAAAATGGCTCCGATCCAGAGCTCAATGAAGTCATGAGTAGAATAGAAATGTGCGCAAGAACAGACGAAGAACTCGATGAGCTACTTCAACTCGAAAACCTTAAACTGAAACGTGATGAGTCTCAGTTCCTTTACTTTGTGTTTCTTTACTATCTTTACTTTGTGCGAAGACGTAGGGAAATATAGCGAACCTTCGAGATGAGTAAGTCAAAAGACGAAAAAATTGTAAAAAATTCCCTCTATGAGCCAGCTGTTGTTCAAATACTGGAAGGTACGTACATGCCGTACGCTGGACTTTGGACACTTGCTAATCCAAACAATAGTAGAACTGTTAACTTTAAAATATCCACCACTAATTGTGTCGAGAGTTTTTTTAGCCAGGATTGAAACTCATATGCCGCGCTGATTGCAACCTTTTTAGTGCTTCAATCAAGGACGAGGCCCTTCCCGCAGCTCTCCAGGCAAGACCCGCTAGAAAATAGAAACCCGGGTTTTACCTAATAAAGCCCCTTTTTGATGCCCTGGGGGCATTTCAGAGCAGGGCTAGGGCAACCAAACTTTTATCATATACTCACCTAATTATGCCCAGCACTACCTTTAGGGTCCTTAATTGGGCAACTTACGCATTGACCCGCTAGAAAATAAAAACCCGGGTTTTACCTTATAAATCATCTCTTTATGGTTTATTGCCCGTGTATTTCCCACCGATTCCCTTATATTCCACTGTTTCCTATTGATTCCCATACTTCCTCACTAATTCCCACGATTTCAATCAATTCTAGCCATTCCCAAACACTTCCGGCAGCGAGCTCACCAGTGCAGCGGTGCACTAGGACCCCAGCCTGTAGCCAGCCTCAAAGCTAACTTCACACCACCTATTCCACAGTGCATATATACAAACAAAAATCTTAACGTTGTACCTGCTGTGTTGGCAACTATTGCAAAAGTAAACCCAGACCGTACTATAGATATAATATCAGTGCGAAACTTTGGAATTTTTGCCAGTTTTGATTTGAGAATTGAGCAAGAACCGAGTGTCGTACCATTTGTGCGATAGATTAAAAACAAAATCACAAAATTGTGCAAAAGTGAAGGCACAAGAGTTTGCGCATTTTTAGGAACACGAAAGGATTAGCGCAGTCAAAACTTCGAAAACACTGCGCTGCTCTACAGTATAAGAGTACATATACATTTAACGTTATTGGCCTCCACCAAGAAGCTTTGACACTATATGTATACCCAAATCCCATAGACAAGTTAAAATAATCCAGAGTTAGAGTTGTGGCTAAACGTAGAATATATAAAACTATTGTGCCATTTCTGCCTTTCGATTCCGATTTTTTTTTAAATAATCTCTCCGGAAAATTCAATTCTCACAGCACTGCTCGAGCTCGAAGGACAATATATATAAACTCTAGCATAGTGCACACTTCAATATTGGACTAAAGTGTTCAAGGTATGCAAATATACGTCCGAGCAGTGAGTTATAAGCCATGCCATGCAGTGAATTCTTCCAGAAATACCTAGATTGTTCTTTTTACAAATTTTGCCACCTTTTCTAAGGCTAAAAAATAGCTTCATTAAAAAAAAACTTTGGAATGATTTTACCAGTGTTATTGTCTGCGACGAGGCAGTACCCAAATACAAGAAATATTATTCATCTGCCTCATGTGACAAGACAGCGCCCATCCACCAGACCGTTTCGTGTAACTTTCTTCTTCCGTGGATGGGTGGATGTAAATAATTATGGATTTTCAGACTACACTGTACCATTTGAACAACGGTACAAGAAAAAACAATATACACGTCAAATATAGTAAACCCGTCTGGAAACAGCCTCCGCTGTAGCTTCCCTTTGTTGGGTTGGAATTCCAGACTATCTTAGGATATTTGGAGTGTTGGCTGGGTTTGGACACTACGGATCTGTCGCCTCTTAACGTATTACAAAATGTAATGACAGGTTCACAACGGAAGAAACTGAACATTGAGCTCTTAATCTACTGTATACATGTTGAAAGCCAACTGTATACCTATTTCAATCTTTTTAGGTCTCTTTCTTCAAACATTCAGCAAATAGAATTGGGTTATTCGCAAGTTAAATTGAGTGTAATCGAGAGTTATATAATTGTATCTCTAAACAGTTCTCAAAAAATTAACGTGCTTTAAATATCCTTTTTGATTATTTGACTTCTCTGTGGAGTCAGATGCATTATAATCAAAATCGGAGCAAATCTAGGACACAACATTAGATCTATCTTTCTCGTGTTTCAAAGGATGAAACATTAAATATCAAGCTATTATCGTTTTTCCATCTAATATAAATTATAAAACTATTTGTTTGCCCGATAATATATTATACTTCAAGTTTAAAAGATGTGCAAACCACATTGACTAAATTAAATTCACTCACATTGCGTTATCATAGACGTTCTGATCATCTTCAAGAATAACTTGTAGAATGCTTCTTTTTCAGAATCAGAACCCAGGTCAATAGAGTAAAATAATCGACAAAAACATTGTCGAAGTCTGTTTTAGGTGGTGTTCATGCGGAATATCACTCATCCTTCAAAGTTCACTTGGATACAGACTTTCCTTAGTGTATGTCCGCAAATCTGCTTTCAGTTACATGATTACATTTTCTGTAATATTTTACAACATAAAGTCGAGGAATATTGTTCCAATTGTTTGGTGAAGAGTGAATAATTATGATGAACTTGTGCACAGTAGCTGAATGAAACAATTATTGTCGAGAAAATCACAGTGAAGGACGTGTTCCTCACCTCTACCAAAACGAGGTGTCGTTTTATAGACGGTATTTTAAGAATTTCGGTCCTGCAATATATAATACACTCATCAGTAATACTGTTTGTGTACAGCGTGCTTGCTTTAAATGCGAACAAAAATGATTTTGCTTTCGTATTTTGTAAAAGATTACCAACCTTCGCGGTAATTTCCAGATTAGAACTTTATTGACTGATTTTGGGCGTGCACAGTGGGGGTTGTCTCGAAGACTGTGCGTAAACCTTGAATCAGAAAAGTACAAATAAATTTAAACATTAGGTACATCAACGCTTCTCATTTTTGGGAAATGCACTGCTTAATAAACTTCTTTAAGTAATTGTAGGTGCCAACTGTCAACTGTGCGTGGGAGAGACACTCACCTTTTGGAAGAGACTTAGATTCACGACGAACAAGGACATTTTGCCACATGTGGTTCAGCACGGACGTCTTCTTGTTTACAATTAGTTTAATTCTTCTTAGTTTAATTTGATGTAGACCCTGTTTCAAAATACAAACATGTGCGTTTTCAAACTAATTTCAACGTAGATATTTTTCTTATTAGAGTCCAACTAAGGGGCGTGAAATAAACACCGTCAATGTAGCGCGGGGTACATGCTTTTATTTCAAGACAGCTAAAACGCATATATTTACGAAAACTGACATAAAACAACAAACCCAACCGCTGCCTGTGAAATAAGTATCCCTTAAGGAGGTCTACCCTAGGTCGGCACAAAAGAATGCAACTTAGTCCAATATTATGTGCCAAACTTCAGAAATTTATTATGCACGAAATACCGCAATGTGCAGGTCTGCACATGCCAGGTTGGCAATTGGGAAACACACTTTAGATGCGTTTCAGATCCAAACCTAGCATAATCCAACATTACCTACCTTAAATTAGAGTTGTTGAAGCAGAACATGAAACATCGGAGTATGAATCTTAACTAAAATAACTAAAACCATAAACTTATTGCATACAATATGTATTATATGATACGTATACAATGCATTAGGTAGATGCCGAAATGGTTCCTGCACATAGCAACGTTGCATATGCATGCACCGCGTTCAATTTGTGCCAGAGCCGGAATTTTAAATCGAAACGTGCAGGGCTACACATTTCGACCGATGCTGGGTTACAAAATTTCCTGAAGAATAAAATAATATCCCATTTATTTTGTGAAATGATTCCGCCACGTTAATGGTTCTTGTTCCAGCATTGTGGAAAACGTATCACACTCAAAAAATATGAAACTTAATTACTCCAAGTCATATGCGTACAAATTATATTTACCTTTGATCTAGAAACAAGTAAACTGTTTTTTTTCAAATTGTGTAGGCTTTGTCAATTCTATGTTGGAACGTTGTTCCAAGTCAGCATAGGTATTTAATTAATTAATATATCTGTACTTGGAATTGCTACTAGTAACATCTGGCTCACATTCGGCATTCGTAGATGTTTAACACCAGTGCTTTCAATTATGAAAATGTTGAACTAATCAATGGGCTAAATTTTAAATTAGAATCAGTGCATTGCAGTTACTATGGGTCTTGAGCTTCGGCATTAAGCAGAACTAACAGCGGCAACACTGCAAAACCATTCTTCTTCTTTTCGCGCTAGTAGAAAACATTTGTGTTTTGTCATAATGAAAAATTCCTGTAAAATAGTCATAAATGGTGAAATCAAGTTCAAATTTGTTTAGGTTGTCGTAAAACCCGATTTTTGAGTAGAATTTTGCAGAAAACTGAAAAACCCGTAAATCAGGGGAATCGAGGTTTGACCAAACTTTTTCGGTTTTTTTTTTATTGAACATGTTTTCAAAACACAAATGATGCGCAAAACCGTTTATTTGGTGTCAATCCGACCCAATTCACATGAGTTAGATATGTACTGTTGAGTGTGTAAACAGGGGTCACTTTGAGGGTCAATAGCGGGTAACGCACAGCCCGTATGGTAACATAACCAGGGTCCAGCATGAAGAGCATGTCCTGGGCTTTAATAATTATGTTATTTTTCTACTCTAGGAGGTGTGCGTTCGGAGTAATTGGGTTTCGAAGGTCATACCGAAATTTTTAGGTGATATTTGTGCTATATCTCCATTATAAAAATAATATTATGTCAGGTAAGTAAGTAACAACAAGTTATAAGCCACGCTCGAATAATAATTGTTAAAAAAAATTGTTAAATCGAAGTTTTACGTCTTTAAGTTTCTACAGAATAGTTACGAGCTAATTTAGATCCAGACCAAAAAGGTAGAACTAGGCACCTCTTTTGGAGTCACAGTGTGGCGTGTACCGTGTACTCCAAATATTCACTCGTCAAACATACCGGACGAATATTCTCAAACATCGATAATCATCCGATGAGGGTCTCAAATAGCAAATCTTCTCCTAATATTCGTCAAAATAATACACAATTTACATGGCGAATACTAAGACGAATATTCCTGGTATTCGTCTGAGCTTTATAGTAGGCGAGTATGAGCTTTTGCTGGCCTAGTATTAGCTCGGGCGAATGCTAGGTGCTGGCCTAGCCCTATTACGACTACCTACATACAATACAGCAAAAATACAATTTTATTTTCAGGAACAGAATGCCAGATTCTATTCATTGAGAACTTATTATACTTTCCTATCCTCAACTCGAGAATTAAACGTAAATGCTAATCTAATGAATAGCTCAACGTATTAAAACTAGTGAATGATTGTGTTTAATAATAATAATCGATGAAATGATTCGTCCTCTGAAATCTAGGCACGCTATAAGTTTTTCAAAGGTATATAAATATTCATACTTGTTTATCGAAATCTTTATTATGTGTGAGCCTTCCATAAATGTGGACTGGATTTTGTAGATTACTGACTTTTGTAATAAATATCTTACTTCATTATGTAAACTTTCTTAAATATCTATTATAAATAAATACTTACCAAAAAAATGTACGATGAATCAGTGTGCTTTGAACAAATTTTCGGTAAATTAATCTGTTCTGTGTAAAATTGTAGTTGTGCCAAGAACATAATACAGTACTCCTCAAACTAAACCGTGCCTTTGAACCTCTGCGTCGTGATTCAGACTTGAAAATTTTCCCAACAATACGCGTCGAAATGCCCGGCCGATTCAGTCCCTTGTTGAGTAGGTCAGGAATAGAAATACTGTAATTCAAAACCTAACCGAGGCACCTACATTGAACTTTTCAGTTCTTTTTCTCGTTTACATCAGACTATGGCAATAGGAACGAATGTCCTTTCCCTTCAGTTTTGACAAATAAAAAGGGATTTACGATTTTTTTTGTATTGACAAAAGAACCTTAACACTTCATGTACAGGGTGGAACAACACTTTCTGATACGCACTAGCTCACACATTCAAAATTTAGGTTTCCTACATTGCGAGTAATAATAGTAATGCGCGAATTCATCGTACAATAATATTTTGACACTTATTAAATCAAAATGACTATTTCACAGATTAAAGAATATAAACATAATGCGAATTGTACTATGTATTGGGTCTTGCCTGAGTAGTTAGTTATAGACTTACAATTACATAAAATCCAATTTGGCATTATTGTATAAGTACGTGATATGTTCTACAATTTATATTAATTAATGCTCATCCTTACTCATAAAATCCTAACCAGTATATGTATGTGTGTACGTGGTACGATTATGATTGGTCAGTTCTTGGAATTCAAATTTTTTGATATTTTAAAGAGTTTTCAAGAAGTAAACAAACAGTAAACAACTACAGGGCGACAACGCGACGGGCCATATGGTTGCCATGGCCACACAGGCTAGTAGCACTTAACACTGTACTAAACAACTTTACACTGATCACATGACCTTTCTATAACGCTTTGTGACGCACCGCTCGATCATCCGTGAGCTGCCCGGCTTCAGTTTCGAACAAAAGCGAAAAGAAGCATTAAAAATAACTTCCACGATGGTTGAGAAACTGTAAATAAAAAAGTTCTTTAGTGCTGCACAGGAGTGGATTTTAATAATAGGTAATATTATTGAAATTTGAAATCTTCGATATGAAATGTAATAAGCTAAGCTTGAATTTTTAAATGCAAGTCTTTTTTGAGATTTCAAAAGTGAGGAGTTGACAAGTGGGCGAGGCTTGACCGAGTTATGTGCCACCCTGCATCACATTTACGGTTTGAAATGTTTTTCATTACCCAATATAAGGGTAGCACCGTTTCGTGTTAAATGTACCGAATACATTTCCTGTGGGTCGGGTCACACGAAACCCTTGTTACCCATGGGTTTTATGGAACTGGTTGGGATGGGAATACAAATAAAAGAATGAACCTTTACCCAATATTACGTATTATGTAAGGTAGTTTAGAATTTCTTCAAACAAAGAGCGTTTTCCGTAGCCCAGCTGCGACCTTTCAGGTAGTTCTTTAGGTCGAATTCAAAAAGGATCCCTTCATGCTTGGTATGTCGAGAATTTCTATTTCAATGTACGTATAAGTTTCCTTTCGTTATCCGCATCGAAGTCCAGCAAAATCTGATTCCGTATTTTTGGTGTTCCATTACTTCTCCTGTGACTCAGACCGCTAAAATATAGCTAATCCCACCAAAATTATAATAATTCCTAACGGCTTCATCTTTACTCTGGAATTCGGATATATCTGTACTGGGCTGACAATGAATATTTTTTTTTCATACAAGTCAGTAGTAATAGATTAGTTGGCCTTAAATTAAGTCAAGGAATACCTAACGTGTTTAAATGAAAACTGATTATATATATGTTAGGACCATAGCCCGAAATCGCTCATTGAGCGAAATGAAGAAACGACCATAGCCCGAAATAATGTAGGTCAATTGAATTCTCAGAT
>JAQFYT010003608.1:0-10431 GCA_034694925.1 Ceratophysella denticulata | reverse complement strand
ATCGACTTTTTCCCAATTTTTTACTATTTTATAAAAGTTTGCCAACGGGGTATTAGCCACAGAGACTGACAATCATTTACATAACCTTGATGTATGAGGTTGGGATTTAAAAATACGTGGATTTTAAATATTAGCTGGCACTGAAGTCTACTACCTACAATTTTTTAGTAATGTTATGATTTATGATGATCCGCACCGCATTGGATTTCTGACGATTTTTAACTTAAAAAAAAACGATAGGTCGAATGACTCATACACAATATAGGACTGACAAGAACCAATGAAAGCTTGAATAGTGCAGCTTCAAATGTCAGGAGATTTTCTCTCGAGAAAGTTTGATAGTATTTGTAAGAAGATTTTCATATACGAAGTAAAAATGACAAAGAAGCCTTGTGTGAAACTGAAACAAGGAACCTGACATTTCCAGGGGTGTGTGTATATCTTCCGGACTATTGATTTTGGGACCTGATTATCTTCCGCATCCTACACAACTTTCACTCAGTTCGCAGTAGTTGTGCCGGCCACTTTTGTTCACAGTGACGATTTTCATAGTGATAGTATTCATAGGAGGCAGCTTTTCACAGTGACTATATATGTTCATAGGAACCGCTTTTTACAGTGACTATATGTTCATAGTAACCACTTTTCACAGTGATTATGTTCATAGTAACCACTTTTCGGAGTGACTATGTTCATAGCGACCACTTTTCAAAGTGACCATGTTCATATGGCAACCACTTTTCAAAGTGACTATGTTCATAGCAACCACTTTTCAGTGACTATGTTCATATGAACGACTTTTCACAGTGACCATGTTCATATAGTAACCACTTTTCAGTGACTATGTTCATAGCAACCACTTTTCCCAATGACTATGTTCATAGCCACGACTTTTCATAGTGACTGTGACTATGTTCATAGCAACCACTTTTCGCAGTGACTATGCTCATAGCCACGACTTTTCATTGTGACTGTGACTATATGTTCATTGCGCAATAGTTCGTAGCGGTCAGCTTTTCACAGTTACTATGAACATACCCACCACCTTTCACAGTGACTATGTTCATAGGTGAACAGTTTACAGCAGCAGCTTTTCACAGTGACTATGTTCAGAGCCCTCATATTATACCAGTTACTCAACGCGCCGGTTATTCATAGCAGAGCCTACAGCGGATAGTTATTGTTATGACCTTATCCCGCTATACGAATACTCGTTGTAATGTAATGAATTGCACACAATGAGGACAATATTTATTCGCCGTTTTGAAGATCAGTATAATCGGTCGGTCTATAAACTGGAATGCTATGAACTGTCGTGATACCATTGAGCTGGTTCCTGAGAAGGACTTCGTTTTACCAAAACTTGGTAGTTGGCGGAAGACAAGGACTGGAACTGAAGGTGAAATGTTGAGAGAAAGTTGAGTTTGGACTTTTCCTATAAATTCCTTCGTACGTGACCAGCCTCCTCATTGGCTTCGTGCTGGGACTTGACATTCCTGATGAATGACACCCCTTGTTTTTCTCCCAACATGGAAAAGGCTTCATAGGCTTAAGTGTACCTCAATTTTGTACTTACTGAACGATTCCAAATGGTTTATCCGATAAATAAAGTTGGGAGAGCTAAATCTTATTAAATTGGTAACAACCCAAAGTTGGGGTTTTACAGAGAAAAGTTAAGCTTTGTTCCAATTCCAAGTACATAGTAAATATATGGCACTGGCTTAAATTTTCAAAGTTGTATCTACGTGAAAGTCGGCTTTCACCACTGAATGTGAAAGATCACTTTTCCAGTAACAAGTAAAAGTCAGCTTTCACCATTAAGCTAAGAGCATCATTTGACACGACACGCGACACCCAAAATTCGGTAAATCATGCACAACACTTAATATTTTACTGCTACCAGTAAATAAAATTTTAAAGGATTCACAAAGCGTGTAATCTTCAGCCTGTCGCTTACACCTGGAAACGGTTCCAAACTTTGAAAGTCAAACAATGCTTTTCTCTGGTGTAAGTGAAAGTAAGATTTTACCGTAGCTGGTAAATACGACTTTTTTACGGATTCAGCTAAAAAGTTTCCGCATGTTCTGCTCGTGTCCGAGATGCGAAGCTCAGGGAAAGCCAAGGCTAAATTTCTAAGTTGTAGAAAAGCGTTATTTTTTCTTTTTCCGCAGAGTCGGTCTCCCGAGAGGAGAGATGACTATTAAGGTCCCGACAGAGGCAGACAAGTGTAATTTCTCTTCCTCTGTTCACACGTCCACTCCTTGCTTTTCTTCAGAAAAAAACTTATTTCTGAGTGTAAAAGTGTGAAATGGATATAATAAGTTGGAACCTGACTCCAACTCGACGTTGACATACGGGTCCACTCAACTCAAATCCCTGGCTTGACTTGGCTATCACCTTCACCTTATCTCTTCCTACGCAGACAGACATCTCAACACAACTTTCACCAACCTTTCTATTCCTTTGTGTGAAAGTAGGAATAGGTCAGGGGTCAGAGCTAGGTAATATATTTAACCCAGGCTCCTATATGAATGCATCTGGGTCACACGGAACACGAAGGTATCCGTTTAGGCCAGCAAAACTAGATTATTGACTCAAGAACGACACAATACATCTGAATCAGTATCCAGTTTTGCTTATAAATTCCAGGAATGAATTTTTCAAAGAATTTTAAACAACGGTTAGATTGGGCTAGTTTTTAAATGTTGTACATTTGAGCTAATTTTAAATTAACAACTGAACAGGGCAAGATATGACATACCTTATTTATATGATGTAAATTAATTTTTTAAATACACTTTCTAAAAAATAAAATCCGGCGACGGTACAACTACCACCAAATTTAGCTGCGAAAAAACCATAGCAAGTACGCATAAACACACTTGGCGAGGTAGAAACCATGGTATGTTAGATTAGGTTGTCTGAAATTGTAGGTTAGGCTTAGGTTAGGTTAGGGAGACCAAATCTACATAGCTTAGCCTGACCCCACAACCGTATGTTTATGGTACCTACCTATGGTTTGTCCGCCACGCTTTTATCGCCATGCAATTTCTCAGCTTTTTTTTCTCTGCGCTATGCCATTCGGGAATTTACTGATCATTTCGTAAATTAGCGTTGAATGACTAAAGTATTATCTATTTGATTTGCAGATGTGCGAAAGGGTTGATATGCCAAGCCCAATCCACTTGTCGACCAGGGTCAGGCAACCCAGGCTCCTCAGCCTGGGTTGCTGCCACCAAGACTCTGCCAATGTCAAGCTCCTTGCGGAAGAAGAGTGCCAAATCCTCGGAGTCTTCTAATAGTGGTTCGTCGTCAGATGCCAATAATCCCCCACGCGGTCACCCCGCCCCGCCCCCATCCTCCGTCTCCTGCCCTTCCTTCAAACAGCAACTCGAAGGAAAACATTTGGACAAGTCCATTAGCCGTACCGCGGCTCATACAAGGCCTACTACGCTTCCTTCGAGCAGCAAAGTCACGGTTACAACTGTCGTCATTACCCCGAGTTCTTCGAAAATGAAACTCAGCACAATTCCATCGTGTTTGAAGAAACGGTCACAGAATCAACCGCAACCGGTCGGCAATCCATAGAACATTAACGATACTTGCGCAGTTATACGTACTTGTAGAGACAGATTGGCTCAGAATCTCGAAACCTTCCACTACTCACACGTAATGTTAACAGCATGGACCGTGATCGTTTCACTCACACGTAATGCTAATAGCATGGACCGTGATCCTTTCACTCACACGTGATGCTAATAGCATGGACTGTGATCCCTCCACTCACACGTAATGCTAATAGCATGGACCGTGATCCTTCCACTCACACGTAATGCTAATAGCATGGACCGTGATCCTTCCACTCACACGTAATGCTAATAGCATGGACAGGTGAGTGGAAGGATATAGGTTTCGAGATTCTAAGCCATATCCGTTTCCACAATACATAGTTACGTACTTACTAATGAAATGAATTAAAGTCAGAGCCCAATTACTAAACTACAAGCAACGAACTGTGTATTCTAGAAAATAGGAAAAGTGTAGTTTTGTAAAGTAATAAGCGCTGTACTGCTGTTTAGCTTAGTAAAATTGATCTCTGATCCAGGTATGTACCTATAGTAAAATTATAAAAATGAGCAATGTAATTCATGTGGTTGAACTCTATAGAAGATTTACTGCCAAATCTAATACTAATATGTTAACTAATAAAACTATATAACACGCGTAGACTGATCAGATCATTATAATCAAATGCTTCATTTTTTATTGCCTTCCCGATAAGAGAATGAAATCGAAACATTATACAACTCTAATCTGCATGATTTGCCTTTGTACATGACGTCCATATAAATAGTTTGAGGCTTACTGTATACCTACCTGAAACGCTCACGGTTTTACCCACGGTTGAGCCAAAAAAGATCTGAGATTAGATTAGCCCCCGGCCCCCAGCAGCTATATGCAGCTAGACGATGGGATCTACCCTATACACTGCGTGTACACACGCGGAGCGTGTGTTGAACTGGGGGGTTGGACTACATCCAACTAATATGCAGCAGGTACCTACTTTATCTGATGAAGCACAACAACCTTGACCATGACAAGTTGTGTGTTGTGCAAGGGCATACATTATAAATTTTAATGAATCTTGACTTGACGGACGATTTGAAGTATTTAAACCCTTGGTTATTGGTTAGTGTAAAATTCACCGTGGATAGTGAACGTGGTACATATACAAAATTTGGAACAATAGCGTTTGGTTACGCGTTAAGCTTATCGCGTCTAAAAACTAGAATGGGGCGTAACATTACTCTGACGATTGTTCGACAGTAAGGTTTAATATTTTCAAAAATAGTCAAGTATGGATAATCCGTATTTATTGGAAATTCGGCAATGACTTCCTCGTTTTTTCCTAACTTTGTTATCTTTAGCGGTGAAACGGAAGCAAATCTGTCTCATCTGGTTCAGGGACATATTGACATGGATTTGACGAATATTGGAGAAAGTCAGGTTGGGTTTGCGTCAACAAAATAGGCTGACGACAGCTCAAATTTTGTTATATAGGTAGTATATAGTATAGTCATTCGAATTTTTATGGCTTCAGGCGGAGCTGCTTGGAAAGCACATGGCATATGAAAAATTCACTAGAGCCTACGCTAGCGACTTGTGTCGGGCCCACCGAACTGCTGAACTGATCTTGAAACATTCCAAACATCCCAGACCTGTTCCAGTTATTCAAGATGCTCGACTTCGTGAAAAGGTGCAAACAATACCAATCTAGTAATATGTACCTATGATACGGTTCGGATATAATCTTGGTTCTCTTATACCCGAACCGGTACGAATATACCTTAATATTGTGTACGGTTTTCACCAATTAAGTACCATTAATCAAGCAAACTAAAATTCTAAATTATTGTATCTGATCCAGAATTTAGCGCTCTTGTCAATGGTGTAATTTGTTTTATGCTCAGAATATTTACTCCTTCTGAAAATGTCAAATGATTCTGACCTGTCTTGGAGCGTTTCCAATTAATGGGTAATTTGAAAATGCTGAAGCAAGGTTAACAATGTTTACGAGTGCACCATCAGAAAGCGCTAAATTCTTGTCCAGATTCCATAATTAACGAATTCTGATTAGCTTGACAAATTTTGTTTAATTGACAAAAACCGCATTCAATATTAAATATTAACCGGTTCGGTTATAACAGAACCAAGATTATATCAGAACCGTAACATATCTACATTAGAAAATATGTATTTCTATAAAACAACGTCTAATTACAGTATTTCGGTGAGATGGAAGGGAAGCCATATTCAGTTTTTCAGTCGGAAATTGCAAAGCATGGAAATGAAATACACTGGTTGCTCTACACGCCGAATGGTGGTGAAAATCATGAAGAAGTTCGTGAGCGCGTCAAGGATTTTTTTATGGTTCGGTCTCACAATCAGCCCAAAATTGCACATAGATTTTACAAATTACCTACGCGTCTATAATCTGTCTACAATTACATAGGAACTAGTTAAACTGGCTGACTTCGAAGAACCAGAAAATCCATCAACGGAACACATTCTGATAGTGACCCATGGTGGAGCACTGTTCGTACTCTTGAAATGGTTACGAGAAGACACGGATACATTCGTTATTCAAGGATTTGACCCATCCGAACCTTTGGAAGTATTTGGAAATACTGCCGTAACCCAAATCACGATTGATCCGTGCTTCTTGTCAAAAGACGACGGCGATACGCAAGAACAAGTACCAACAACAACGCTGACTTTTACAAAAATCAATGATACATCACATTTGACACCAGCATAATGTAGCGATAGCTGCGCTGCGGCGAGAGCAACAATAAATGAACGGTTCAAATAGCTCATATGTTAAATATTAAAGCTTAACTTTATTCCTCGTAACTGACTCGATACACAGCTTTTGTACAGGCGTCCAGGATGACACTATTAGAGTCCTCTAAATCTAAATCTGGATTGGATTTACATTTTTATATTCACAAATCTTTATTTTAAACATCAGCAGAATGACATCCGTCTACTTAGAATTTACGAGCAAATTGAGGTTAGGATAAACTACTACGGAACTAATATTTTGACTCCTTCTGTTTCTTGACGGCCGCAACGCACTTGGCCATAGTGGGGGAGGCTCGAGAAATCACATCAGTCATATAGAAATCCTCGAGCTCCTTGATGGGCACGTCCAGAGCTTCCTTTCCAAGGCTCTTCTTCACGAGTTTTGACAGCTCTGTGGCTTGGGCATAGTAGTTCGCTCCTTCCACTTCACCGTAGGCTACTAGGTTCGGGGAAATGTCACGCATTCGTTTCCGGATCTCACTCAGCTCGTCGTACGGTAGGACAATGCCCATTATCTGTGGAATGATTCCAAGCCGATTTTGAAGAATATCAAACTGACATAGCGGGACTATAGCTGTGAATATTTATAACGGCGACAACGCGTAGGCGTAATTCAGCTCGTAGAGGGGCAACTTGCCCTCCCCTACTAGGGCAGCAGGGCGAAATAGGGCAGCAAGTAGGGAAGTAGGTAGTAGGGCTGGGTTAGCTTAGCGGACTAGGGAAGTAGGGAGTACGGCTGGGAAAGTCAAATAGGAAAGTAGAGAAGGGAGTAGGGCTGGGAAACTCAAATAGGGAAGTAGGGAATAGGGCTGGGAAACGCAAATAGGGAAGTAGGGAATAGGGCTGGGAAACGCAAATAGGGAAGTAGGGAATAGGGCTGGGGAAGTCAAATAAATAGGGATTAGGTCTGGGTTAGCGAAATAGGGAATTAGGGCTGAATAGGGCAGTAGGGAAGTAGGACTTTTTTGTCGCCCCTCCCCGATTCCGCGATGAACTCATTTTCAAGAGATGAATCGAATGCACTTACCTCAGAAAGAGCCCTAATGATTTTCCAGTCCTCACGGGCCATTCCAGGTGCCGTAACTGCAACTGTGGTTTGTTGTGCACGACCTTCAGTGTTAACATAAGTAGCTTGTTTCTCGGTATACGCGGCTCCAGGTAGAACCACATCCGCTATTTCTGCCCCGCGATCTCCATGATGGCCTAGGTTTTCATATGAAAATCACATGAAGTGTCAAGCAGAATGGCAAATCTAGTATACGAATGAACCACTTCAGTACTGTTTTACCTTGATAAATAACAAAAGCGTCTGGATGTAAATCTGCCCGAGTAATAACACCTTCATCCGCTCCCAAATTGAAAAGAACCTTCGGCTTGGAATCCCGGATCTTCTGAGCTCCAGGAGCATAGCCCAAGTCCAAAGCGGCGACCTGGGAAGCAACGCGATGGAGGACATTGAGAATCGGCCAAGCAGAGTCGACGGAACCCTTGGCTCGAAGACTGGCACAGAGTGCTTGAACTTTTGATAGCAAAACAGCTCCGTCCTCTCGTTGCAGAGCTGTTGAGCCTAGGATAATTATTGGCTTCTTGGCAGCTCCCAACTGTTTACTGAAAGCATGACTTCCATTGACTAAACCTTCCACGACTTCGGGACCTTGACCCAAATTCTGAAATAAGAGCAATTTTAGTTATTAAGCTTATCTGCATATTGACTAAATGTTAACTATTTTGGCTCACATCGTGCTCGTAGGTCAGATTGAGCTTGGGTCCAACAAGGGCTACTTTCAAGTCATTATTGATCCAGCATTTCCGCATTCTAGCGTTGAGAAGCGGAGCCTCGAATCTCGGATTACAGCCAATGACGAGGACTAAATCTGCATCTTCAATCCCACTGATCTTCGAGTTGAGGAGATAGCTGGAGCGAAGATCAGTCCCTGAACCGTCTAACGGAAATATTTCTTCCGTACATAAGTTCTCACTGTCCAAGCGATTCAAAAGGTCTTTCAGGGCTGTCAGTGCCTGCAAACAGTTGTATCGCATATGAAAAAATGGAACATAAAAACTTAAAATAATGCACATCTACAAAACTTACCTCAGCATCAACTAATCCACCAGCAATTGCAGCAATCTCTGAACCATTGACAGATTTGAGTGCCTGGGCCACACCAACGAGAACGTCTTCCCACTCGACAGGCACGAGTTCTCCAGCGGCGTTCTTCATGAGCGGAGTTGTTAGACGCTGACGTTTGAGTCCATCACAAGCAAATCGACTTTTATCAGCCAACCATTCTTCATTGATGTCCTGTAAAAAAATGACTGTTAAACCAAGAGAACTTGTGCATAATGAATATATCATAGTTTAATCGTCTAACCTCATTACAACGTGGAAGAACACGCAAAACTTCCCCAGTCCTAGTTGATACAACGATATTGGCTCCAAGAGCATCGAACACATCGACTGTTTCGGTCTTTCGGGTTTCCCATGGACGAGCAGTGAAGGAGTATGGCTTCGAAGTCAGGGCACCCACGGGACAGAGGTCAATGACATTTCCAGATAGTTCTGAGAGGAGCATCTTCTCCACATACGTCCCGACCTGCATATCCGACCCTCGACCGGTCGTTCCAAAGTCATCCACACCCGCGACTTCGGAAGCAAATCGAATACAGCGAGTACAATGAATGCACCGTGTCATAATGGTCTTGACGAGCGGTCCAATGTTCTTGTCCTCAACGGCTCTGGAAACCAATTAAATCAAGCGTTGGTGAACAATTGGCAAACGGCAAATATACACAGGTAGCTATCGCTATCATAGATTGTTTCACCTCTTTCCCGTAAAGTTTATATCTTCGAATCGAGACCGGTCAGAACCAAAGGTCATAGACTGATCCTGCAGATCACATTCACCTCCTTGGTCACAGATGGGACAATCCAACGGATGGTTGACCAACAGGAACTCCATTACTCCTTCTCGGGCCTTTCGTGTAAAAGCAGAGTCCGTTTTGACGCGCATTCCTTTCATTACAGGCATTGCACAGGAGGCCACGGGCTGAAGAAATATTGATGAATAATTAAGACATTTTCAAACGAACAAAAATATAAAACACCAATAATTACCTTCAATGATTTCTCGACTTCAACGAGACACATGCGGCAATTGCCTGCAATGGAAAGCCGCTCATGATAGCAGAATCTGGGGATTTCAACGCCTGCAACTGCCGCGGCCTGAAAATAATGTAATGTGTAAGCATTAGAGATTTACGAGTTATGCTAGATATACAGTGTTATGAACTTTGACCTATACTTAACTATGCACAATGGGGCTTACTTGGAGAACGGTTGTTCCAGGGTCAACTAAAACACGTTTGTCATCAATGAAAACCTCGACCTTATCGGGTGCGGAAGCGAAAGCACGAAGGGCTGTACCCACGCGACCGCTTTGCTGGAACACCCGGGCCACTGGCAGGCGGAGCATTCTGAACACTTACGCACCAATTTTGGTACTAATTCCTAACTTAACTGCGGTTTAAATCCAGATGTACTCACGAGAAAAAATTAAATTATTCCAATGTTTGGGTTTCTGAAAATCAGACCAGTTTTGAGTCGAGGCGCGAATACGGTGTCTGATTCACACTTTTCCTTCTTTTTGCTTGAATTCATATTTCAAAGAGTTGTGCGCCGACCATCGATATCACCGACGACATAGATAAAAACAACGCAGCGCAGCGTTAACTATGTTTATGTTTTAGACCCATCTCCAAATTAATTATTTGATCGCAGCCTAACGTTATCCAAGCTAGATGTACCCGTTTTAACAAGGCTAGGTTGGCCTTCAAAACGCTGAATCTAATAAAAATTTATGTATTAGCAAAATTTCTTCAATAAAATTGTATAATAAAATAAATCATCGTTCTAACTGAACATAAACAAGGGGCAATGCAATTGGTATCTTGGCCTCCCTTCCCCCCACATCCGGCAAAACCCTGAACGAAATATTTTACATATAATCACACACTATAAGTTTGTAACTCAAATTGGTATTTATGTGGAAGTTTAAATAAAGATCG
>JAQFYT010003607.1:0-10433 GCA_034694925.1 Ceratophysella denticulata | reverse complement strand
TAGGTTAGATTTTTGAAATACCCAAATGACCAACAACTAACCTAACCTTTGGAATTATCGACCAATTTTACTTATTGCACCATTCCATTTCCTATTCCATAAGTCTTCTTTTTTATGGCATATTCTATTTTTTCATGGCATCCAGGGTATAAGAGTATGATGGCATCGAAAAATGCCACCCTAACATTATTGAAAACCTACATGGAAAGAGGAGCGTATGGCTATATTACGTTGGAAGAATAGGTTTGATGTTTGATATTTGATAATGAAATGAAAATAAGAAATGTGTGTAATTCAACTGGCTCATCCTCATCCATCTATAATCCAGGTGCAGGAACCTAATTTTTTATTATTTGAGCGAGTACAATTTTTTACTTTTTTTTTACCCTTTCAAAGTACTTATTCCAAACCAACCGTCGTCGTAGCAGGAAGATCTAATCCCAAAGAGACAGGAGATACAACTTAACTGGTAGGGCTGTATCCCTGAGCATATACCTTTCTGCCTGGGTACAACTGACTATAGCATTATTAATATGTATATCCCTATTTCTACTCTTCCAAAATTATTCATTGTTGTTCATTGTTGGGTCGGCTGCAGCTTTGGAGCCAGCTTATCTTTGAGTACCTACCTACCAATATAGCGTAGTATGTACTAAGGAGAGTACCAGCTAAAAAATCCATTGCCTGACTGTCGCCCATCTGAACATTCAACGACTGTCTGCCTGCGTATGGCACACGAGTTTCCATTATTCCCCTTGTAAGTGTACGACGACTTGTTGATTCTCTTGAGCTATTCTCTGTCACTACCGTTCTTACATTATTGTACATTCATGGAATTTTCCAAACTTTGTGTGACTGTGACTCAGTGACTCAAATGTACTGTTGGAACTATTTTTAATTTTAATAACTCATCTTGGCTTGGAGTTTGGATCTGGAACCACGTGTCAATCATAGGTGTTTTAAGTGCACGATGATTATGTAGTGTGACATTCCAAAAATAAAGCCGGCAATATTTCTGGCTTGCCGTCTTCTACGAAGCCAAGATAATGCTCTATATTTCTTGATAGCATTATTGATAAAGTTCAACTGTGATGAGATGTTCAGTGATATTTTTGTGCGAAAGCGTGTAATTTGAGACTGAATTGGATTTGCATTTATTAAGGGACTGTTCGAGAATTTCAGTAAGTTCTGTTGAATTTGTGTTTTATTTCAGAAAAAAAACATGTTAATTTGCTTTTAGAGAAGACTACATATATGTTTGAAAAAAAAAAGGTTAGTTATGTTAAATGTTAGTTAGGACTTGAGTAAATCATTCCAATGAGTTACTTATTCATTTTTTTCCAAGGTTGAGCGTAAATGAACTTATGAATCATCGCCATACATGCAACAGGTAGGTAGCACATTCGTCACCAACTCATCAGAATCAATCAATACAGTCATTGCTTCCGTATGAGAATGAGAAGTTGAGCACCCAACCAATCTAGCGTGGTATTGCAGTAAGTACAACCATGTTATCTTCCAGCAAGACAGGGTAAGTAGGTATAGAATATATCAGGGTTGTTTCAAATGTTTTCTTCATTGTAGGTATCTCCTGATTGGTAAGATAATGATGATTAAAAATTTCACAGTACAGTTAGGAACCCCAGAACGGGAAATATATAAACGTGCCAGATGAGAAAATAGAATCTGCCATGAAAAAGAAGACTTGTGCAATAAGTCTGCATGGCCGTAAATTTGATTTTAGTCAGGTCAGGTTAGGTTAAACCGTTGGCGGACGAGATTGGTCCGTTCTACAGGTTAGGGTAAATTTTTGAAATACCCAAATGACCAACAACTAACCTAATCTTTGGAATTATAGACCAATTTTACTTATTGCAGCATTCCATTTCTTATTGCAAAAGTCTTCTTTTTTATGGCATGTTCTATTTTTTCATGGCATCGAAAAATGCCACCGCACCCTTTAGTTTCGTTGTAACCAGGCGGAGGAAATGGCAATAAGAGCGAGAGGAAAATGAGCGAGTGTGGAGTGGGTGCGAATGGCCATATGGTTTTTGTGACGTTTCAGGATGATGGGTTGGAGTACTCGAAAGCATGGGGGAAATTAGATTTTTCGAATTTTCGAACAAACTAAATTTTTACTTCTATTATTCTTGCTAAGTTGTGTAGAATTTCAAAGGGAACAACTCTCTTGCAGGTTCAAAAGTTTAAAATTTGTTGTACTTATGGTAAACACAAACGCGCCGCGGAAATGAAAATCCTTTTGTATTTATTCTACACCGAATTGCTAAAGTTAAGGTTAATACAAAGTGCACAGCTAAAAAAAATATACAATTATTTGCTTAGTTCGATACGCGTTACACACTTATTAATATTACAACGTAAGAAAAATGCTCATATAGTGTAAAATCCAGAACGGAAGAATATCATCAAACCAGTTTATCGGTAAAGTTTCACCCAACCTAACCAATATCTTAGCAGCTCAATAGTATGAGAGTCAGTCGCAATTTTCAAGAGTTGAATTGAAACTAATATAACAAACTAACAACAAATTAAGTAGACTTTTAATAAAATATTCTAATTATTCGTTAGATTGGTACAGCTTATCTCTTAAAGCCGGCCTAATTTTGCTTGTCACACTTTTGCAATGCCGTATGCTATATGGCACCTCGCCAAATGACGTGAATGGACCAATTTGAATTTGTTTCTATGGGTATTAGTCAAGTTCCAGCAAAATACGGTGTTTGTGTCGTGAGTTTCAGCTTTCAAAGCTCTTTGCGCCTTTGTTTAGAATTATAGCAATAGAATACAAGAAAATAGGATACTAGATGTAAGATAGCGTAGTACAGCGCATCAGCTACTGCAGAACCTATTTCCAATGTGTTATGTGAAGCATAACATTTCAAAAATGGTTTGAATATCTCATATTCCTCGGTTTAAAGAGCTTGTATTGGTTTGAACATCTCGTATTCCTTGGTTTGAACATATCATATTCCGTGGTTTGAACATCTTGTATTATTGGTTTGAATATCTAGTATTTATTGGTTTGAACATCTAGTGTTTATTTGTTTGAATATCTAGTATTTTTGGTTTGAATATTTAATATCTATTGGTTTGAAGAACTGGTACCTACAAGTAAGACATAGCATAAGACATAAGACAGGAGATACTTTTTTTTTAAATTTTTTTTAGTATATACAATCCTTTATTCAGGCTTCCACACAAGAACATATTTATAGAGTCAACGTCTGAATATTTAATCTGAAGTCTATAGATTAAATATTCCGTCAAGTTTGGTATATTGAGGAATAGTTGATAGCACACAAGTAGCGTTACCGCGCTGTATTGCAAGACTGAAACGTTGAACGAGGAAAGAACGGGATCGCAGCTCTACAGTGTCCGCGTGCAAACGACCGCCGATGTCTTTTACGAGGGCGAGGGCATCCCCGCCGAATGAACCCATGGTCTCGACTCCGAAGGGGCGGAATTTGTAGAGGTGAGCAACGCCTTGGTATTTCCTCCGTTTGTTCTGTTCAAGGGATTTAGCAGCGGCGCCGGCTGAACGGGAAGTGGCGGCGAGGTAGGAAACGGCTAAAGTGTCAGCACAGGTAGCGTCCCAAAGGAGACACTTTAATTTAGCCCAAGGGATGAGGGTCAGGCCGTCTGGTTTCTTGCCGTCGTCTCGGAAGGTACTTGTCGGCTCCAGGATGGCGGGGATGTTAGCAGAACCACAGGCACGCTTCAGAATCTCGTTGATGACTACGTGGCGAGCATTGCGACCCAGGGCAACGACGTTCACACAGCTGAGGCCATGCGTTCCGTCTTCATCGACGTGTCCACCGCAGCTGCGGCAACGATGTGGGTGACAGAGGGGCAGACCGAGACGAAGGCAGACTGTTATGGTGGTGGGGCTGTCATCCAAGAGCGTACCGAGGTTAGGACTGGGCAGTGCGTTCAAATAGCCTCTTGCTTCACTTCTCGTATTGGCCAGGATTCGGGCTTTGTCCTTGGGGGTTTCTGCATTGTTCAGCAAAGATTCGGAGAGATGGTTCAATACCGGACGGTCCCACTCGCTTTTTAGGTTGGAAAGGGGTTCGGTGGAAGATTTTGTCATGGTTGACCATTGAGCCAACGCTTCGGGTCTAGCTGGATCTTCGTGCGGGGAACCAAGGATGGCGGTGACGAGGTCCGTTGTGCTGGCAATCGAGGCTAAAACAGCCGTCTAGGACAGAGGCTGAGCACTGCGGATTTCAAGTCCACCCCTGGCGACGGGCAAGGAGGCCTGAGACCAGGCTTGGTCGTTAATGGAGGAATTGACAATTGACTCGAGAGCTTCTCTTATGACTGCGTCGAATGAGGCTAGAAGTTATGGGAACTTCCAGGAGGGAATACATCGAAGAAGATACGTCATTTTGGGTATCCCGAGACAGTTATTTAGTATGTATAGCAGGAGCTTGATCTGTTGGATTTTGGCTTCAAGGGCGGCTGGAATGGCCTCATCGGTGAGTAGGCGCTGAGCAACTCGCATTCGCTCGGTTCCAGAATCTTGATTCCGGGCAGGTAATCTTCTCACCGGCAGCGGGATTCGTGTGGTCCGCTACGAATAGCTCACATTTTGCTGGGTTGAGCTTTAAACCTATGGCGGCAGAACTGAAGAGGACGGCTTCCACGTCCGCCGCGACAAGATTGGGGTCCTCCGAGACTAACGACTCATCATCTAGATACGCAGCGTTTACTTCAGAAGTTAAGCCGGTGATGATCGGTTGCTAGGCTAAAAAGGGCGGGGCCAACGGGTGGCCCTGCTGTACACCTTCTGCCGAGTCGATGACGAAATGTCCGAACAGCAGGTGCGACGAGCTTGCGTAGGCCTGGTGGATGAGGGCGTCGAGGGATGGGATCTTCTCGAAAGCTGCCATCAAAACGACACCTCTGTGTACGGTATTGAACGCAATTATATAGTCCAGCTTGCACATGACTCCCTCCTTGCCTAGTAGGAAGATCCGCATGGCGCGGTGGATAACCTTAGCTCCGCCGGGCGTTCCGAAACCCATATGATGGGGTTGGAGGTAGGGGCGGAGTGTGTCGACCAATGAGGCGCAAGCCAGTTTCGCTGCAAGACGTCGGAAAACAGAACCGATCGCTATCGGCCTGATACCACCACACTTCTAGTTAAGTGCAATCAAGGTGGCACCGTATAGTAATGGACATTCCTTTGCTGGGACTAAACCGGAGAGCATGATATTCACTACATAAGTGAGGGCCGCGAAAAGCTGTTTCCCGGCGTCTCCCGTGTGCGGTGCAGAGAGGTCACGAATGTGGATCGGGCGGAGGCCATCCAGACCGGCTTCTGAGGCGGCTTTGAAGTGACGTATGAAGACCGACATAGGAGATACCGACTAGGAGATACTAGTTGCTTTTTCTCTTTCCGAAGGAAACAGAACTTACTTCTCTACCAACCATTGAGCAATAAACATCTCCGTTTGTTATACCTGCACTCCACTCTGTCTAGTTTTCGTTCATTTTAAAGACAGATACTACTAATCATCATCATCATCATTAGTAGTGACATCATAAATATTAACAGCCTTACAAAAGTTTAGATATTCTGTAAGTTCGCATATTGGCTTACATTAAAACACTAAATAGAAAATAGTCATTGTAATTCATTAAAGTTCTCAAAAAAAACTTATTGGAAAAACAAATTCAATTCCACTTGGGATAATACCTTATATGGGGACAACAACTGGATCAGCCCTCGTGCATAGTTTTTTTTAAATTTTCCTCATCGAATCTGCATTCCTTAAACAATTACGTCTTTTCCAACGCTTTCATCGGGACGTTACAGTTTTAATATTAGCACCTTGATGCCCTTAGTGTTAGCATCCCCTATATCCGCTGTAGCGCAGATATAGGTGTGCATACCTTTAACATGCCAAGTAATAGTTGCAAATTGAAAAAGGAAATAAATTGAGCATGAACGCCCAGAATATTCCTATACATGTTTCAGAACGGGATACGCATACTTAGTAGGTACTCTATAATTCTGAGTTGTTAAAGTACTCAAAAAATCTAAGTTGTAAAAGTAACGTTCGGTTGAACAATAATCTTCGTTCAGCTATTCTTTTGTTACAGTAAAAAAAATATTGACTGCAAGTCGATTTGATTTTTTTAAACAACAGTAAAATAAAGTATTTCCTTTGAGTCGATTTTATTTTTTCTTGTCACAGCAGTAAAAAATATATTGAGTGAGAGTCGATTTTATTATTTTCGCATAGTCGATAAATTTTTTCCTCACAAACAGTTGCGCATGCCCCGGCGACGCAGTCTAAACTACGGACCGTGATGGGCCAGCAGAAGCTCCAACCTCGAACGCGCTATACTCAGTTCAGTGTAGTTTGATATTGGTAGCCCGGTGTTAAGAAGTCAAGTATGAGTTTTTTTATTTGTTGGTAGTTTGTTCATGGCTCCTCCAGTCAGCGTGTCCTATTGTAATCTTTTGTACTTGTAAGTGTTCAATTGAGTCTCGGTTTTGGAGTTAGAATAAATTATGTGATCATGTAAGACCGCGTGGGTTTAAATATCATTATATAGAATGTAAATTTAAATTTAACTTTGATTATATTTAAAGTTAATGGTGATGTTAAAGTTAATATGGATGTTAATTACATTACACTATTGGCATAAATATTTGTGAGGTGCCCTTGCATTGCATGTTGACATCGGAGCGAGTTACTATGTACATTGAAATTAAGTGTACTTTGAGGTTTGAGCATTTGACTTTTGACTCCCTCTATTGGCTGAAAGTTTAAATTTGTCTTTATAGGGTTTGTATGTGAAGTTGTATATACCTGTGCCCAGTGAGAATTTTATAGTGTATGTTCAAGTGACTTTGACGTTGACTTTATCTATCGTCTGAAACTTTGAATTTGCTTTTTTAGATTTTTTATGTGAGTTGGTATCTTAATATGCCCAGTGTTGTGTAAAGAGTTTTTGAATTTTGGTACTGAGTTACTTTTGATGATTGGGAATTTGCATAAATATTTAGAGTGAGTGGTCTTTGAACATTTGAGACTTGACATTGTTCTACTTTTGACGATTGAGAATTTGCATAAATATTTAAAGTGACTGGCTTATTTTTTCCAAACCGAGATTTGTTTTTTGCTCTTTCAGGTTTTTATTTGCTTATAATATTTTGACTACTGACGCGTACAATTATTTGGTAGAAATCGTTAGAAATTGGGTTTGGTAAAAATTTGGTTTTTGCTTAGTGTATAGTTCCTGTGCCAAGCGTACGGTCATTTACATATTAAACTTTATCATATTATGGTTTAGTCTTTCGCTTAGAACAATTAGGTTGTTTGTATGCACAGTCGAGTATATTTAAAGGCCAAATTTATTTTTTTATTTTTATAATTTTTAAAAATTATATTATTACCAGAACAAAAACTAAGTGATATGTAAACGGGATAGAACTTTGTAACATTGGAAATTGATAACAAATTTGAATCATACGTTAAATTTTAATAAATGTTTATATTATTATATTTTTATTTATTTTACCAGCATTATGAATATAATGATTTCATTTGTATGTTCAATATACAATTTATACTATTCCATGCTTGTCAATTTCAATTACTTAATGACAACTTGTAATGATAATTTGTTGTTTTGGCAATGGGTCCGAAAAAGAAATTTCCAATCCAACGGTGCCGGTTCTCTCTCCGTGAAGGTGTCTTGGTTTGGTTGATGCAAAATCATAAACAGTTTGTTTCCTTTAATGTATTCCGCCATGCTGAGGCCATTTCCATATTTGGTTTCGTTAGCTCCAAACAGAGTATTATATGCTAGTAGATATTCTATATTAAATTATATTCTATTTATATTCTATATAAAACAATACTGAAAAAATACAGAAACCTGAACGTATGTGAACACTTACGCTAAAACTTTTAACCCGTTTCACAAAAAGTTACGTGCAAGCTTCTCCGGGAAAGGGGGTGGAAATTGGAAAACTCCCTGCCTCGTCTCGTCCAATTGATAGCAATACGGAGTAAACGGTGGAAATTGGAAGTTTGCGAGAGAAAGGCTACATTTCTCTTGAATTGAAATAGAAATTGAATGGAAATAGAGGATGGAAGCAAAGGGGTAGCACGTTGAAAGGAACATGGAGAAAACAGGAGACACGGGGTGATTGATGACAGATGAAGCCTTGCAGATAATCGGGAATGAGCACCACCCGATTTTTGCCCACTCACTTTAAGCGGAGCAGAGTCACGATGCACAGGGAAAGCGAAACTACGGGCAACTCGCCTAGATTTAAGCCTGGTCCTGGTCGTGGAATTTCGAGGGAGGAAAGGGGGAGAACTCTGGCCCTGGCCCTTCTTGGCCTGTCTCATCCATGACGCCACAAACTTCTCTATTGATCTTATGTAAGAGGGCTGATCCTGCTGATGAATGGAACGGAAGAATTCTTCTTCGGTCAGAATTCCATGAAATTCGTTCCAAGTCGCTTGAATCGCGGTCAATTAGGCATCCAACAATTCTTTAAAAAAATAAATTGGGGTTTATACTCCGATGTATAGCTCTTATGGCTCTGTCAGAGTGTAAATTTATTCCCTTTATTTATGATTTACTGATAAATTATGAAATTTGCACTACATCAGTATAAATATCTTATTTCCGCCTAGCTATTTTTAATTTTAAAATTTGCCGCAACAACGGACAAGGGTAGGGTGGTGGGTGGATTCATCTTTAAAAAATTAGCAAAAATTAACTGCTAGAATTATTAATTAAAGCGCCCAGTTTTTTAGATCTGAAAATATTTACAAGTTAGTTTCAAAACTTGACTGAAGACTGACCTAGATTCAACCGCTTCTCGCCTGTAGGTAGCACGAGCATACTTCGACCACCGCTTGATCGGAAACATCCCCGTCTGACAGAACCCACGTTGAGTCCCACTATATCTTTATTGTAGGCCACGCGGTCATACATCACTCCATCTGCACTTGGGTAGGCCACAAGGCACGTGGCGTCACCATTGAAATTTGTATTTGCATATAGTGTCCAATTAAACGGTCCAGTGAATCCGAATGACCCAAACGTCAGTGGTTCTGTTAAGTCTAGTGCAGTTCCGTCGAAATAAAGTTCTTCCCCGCCAAAGAATTTGGTTGGATATAAACTAAGGCCAGGCAGTAAGAGAGCTGGGTTTCCAATATGGCGAACAGACTTGTACTGCATGTACGAGGAAATATTCAGCTTATCATTCGTGCAGGCCTGGTCATCTCGACGACTGCTGGCGTAAAGCACTGCGGCAATATCATCGTAATCTTTGGATTTGAACATGGCCCATCTAGGAGTTAATTTAAAGCAACATTTTAGTAGTCACGATATACGTACTAAATATTCGGATTGAAGCTCCAAGGTTAATTTAAACACGTATGCATATTAACAGCATAGGCATGATGTCATGCAGCTACTGATTCACAAAGTTCTTACCGCGGTTGCCAGCAAACGTTATTTGATACATATACAACTCTTCCAAAGATAATTGTTTTTAATTTTTAGTGCATATGAATTGCAGTAAAATATAGTTAAACTGTAACATATACATTCAATCTGACTAAATATTTAAGAACTTACAGGCCAGCCTGAACACAGACAGACTTCATTCTGAATTCCCGCACAATCTGCGACGCTTCTTCCAAATCCCGCTCATTTTTCCGAATATCCTCAAATTTAAGAAGTTTTTGTACTGTCCCATCACTCCCTATACTCCGTGACTTAGAAGAATTGACTCGAATAGTATGAATGACCAAATGCTGGGTCACGAGGTCATCTTGAATCTGACCCACAACAACTGCGACATTCCAGGAAACGAAAAATAATAAGAGAGGGAATAGAA
The DNA here is from genome assembly GCA_034694925.1 of Ceratophysella denticulata. NCBI lineage: Eukaryota > Metazoa > Arthropoda > Collembola > Poduromorpha > Hypogastruridae > Ceratophysella > Ceratophysella denticulata. Next base: position 532 of record JAQFYT010003607.1, on the reverse strand, counting down.
GAACGTTATTGAAATACAAAAATACAACCATTCCGTACACGCAACACGAGTATTAAATTAGTATATATTAATTATGTGTAGTTATCGTTAGTTAATTCTTCACATGGCACAATTGGTTAGTTTGGCAAGTTAAATGGCAAGGCGGATCAAGATTAGTCACAGGGTATTTTGGTATGACTGGGCAGACCATGCTGAGTGTTGCGGGGAATTCGTAGTACTGGAAATTGAATTACCTCATGGAATACCTGAGGAACCACTTAGCACTTTACAAACGAAGGATGTTTTTCAAGATACAGATATATGCTTTGAAGAAAAGCTGCACTGTCTTAATGTTATGTACGCCGAGATATAGCTACAGAAATATGATACAGGGCCTGGAGCTAAAGATGAAGGAAAGGGGAAGATTACTCTTGCAGGTTACGTAATACCGAGAATAGAATAACATTTCGTATATAGGTGAGTTATTCAGAGACAAACGTATGTTACGGTTTGAGACAGAATTCTAGTGATAAATTCTTAAACTTTATTTGCT